>CM060698.1:101199281-101459281 GCA_030686995.1 Artemisia argyi | reverse complement strand
TCCCTAGAGAAAATTTAATTCTAAAGAAGAGTGCATGCATGAAATAGGTGAACAATCACTGGTACATGGATTTGAATATAAGCCTAGAAAATCTGATAAGTATAGGTATGATGTGAAGTGTGTACATGAAGGATGTGATTGGGTAATAATTACGTCTAAAGTTGATGGCAGTTCTGAATGGGAAATACGAACGGTTAGAGAGAATCACACATGTTCAAGAACGAAATTAATTCCAAATCATCGTAAAGCAACATCAAAATTGTTGGGGCATTTGCTTGTACCGAAAATATGTGATAGTAATCGGGTGTACAAGGCAAAGGACATTGTGCAAGACATGAAAGTTGATTACAATTGCGATATTACTTACAAGAAGGCTTGGAGAGGAAGAAATATAGCGTTTGAGACTCTGAATGGTTGCCCGAAAAATTCATTTGCACAATTACCTTATTTTTGTCACAATTTACATTTGACAAACGAGGGGTGGGCAACAAATCTTCTGACTGACGCTGAAGACCGATTTGAAATGTTTTTTATGGGCATTGGTGTTTTGGTAATCATATTTTGTTGACACGTACATTTAATTTGATATTTTATAATTACATATACATACTAAACTTTATTTTTCTTTACAGATACGAAGTTTGTTGCAAGAGCATATCCACCCCTTGATTATCATAGACGCAGCTCATCTTAAAGGTCGTTATCTTGGAACAAATTTGCTGGCTGTTGGAATGGATGGGAATAACCAAATTATCCCTCTTGCAACCGGGGTGTCCCAAGGTGAGACAGGTAGGTCGTGGACATGGTTTTTGTAAAATTTACGCGAATGCATTGGTGACGTCCCGGGTTTGGCAATAATTTCTGATAGACACCCGGCCATACAGTTAGCATGTCGTACTGTTTTCCCAAACGCATTTCATGGTTGTTGCTGTAGGCATTTGATGATGAATTGCAACTTAAAAGGGAAAAAAAATAGGAAGCTGTATTGGAAGTTATGTAAAGTTTACACGACTCAAGAGTTTCATGGAGAGTTGAACAATCTAGTTGCTTTTAGGATTGAAGCTTACAACAAGCTAATCGAAGCTGGTGTTAGCAACTGGTCTAGGGCATATGTCCTGGAAATCGATATAATTGCATGACTACCAATAGTGCTGAGTTAATAAATGCCCTCACGAGACTGGTTCGAAGAGTCCCAATTACGATGCTAATGGAGTGGTATCAAGCGCTTATACAAAACTGGTATTTCAAAAGACGTCAACTTTATGAAGGTTTTATATATATTTTATTATAAATTCAGCACATATTTTAATTAGTGAATTTTAATAATTTATTATTATTTTTGTATTTTTTTGGTAGATGTTGTTCAAGGGGAACTCAGTGACTGGGCTGCGGCAAAAGTTCAGGACAGGATGTTGAAGAGTGCGAGCTGGGTTGTCAATGGGATTGAGCATGGAGAAGTATACCAATTTTATGATCGAGTAAGGACTCACGTAGTCCGGATAACGGAACGTACTTGCAGTTGTCGCAAATGGCAACTTTCAGGTTTGCCATGTGGCCATGCTATAGCTGTGGGTAGGGTACTTGGCTTAACTGGTTCTAGTCAATTGGCAAGATACTGGTTTATGAAAACAACTGTAAAGGCTACATACGAACCTTTGATATTTCCGACTGGTGACGTTTCTACATGGGAAACACCAGACAACATTCAGGTAGTAGAACCACCAATTATGGATAAGAGACCAGCCGAAAGACCTAAAAACAAAGACAGAATCAGGTCCCGAGGAGAGGAGCCAAGACAAATTTCGTGTGGGAGGTGCGGTGTAGTTGGCCACAACCGAGCGACGTGCAAACAACCATTGATGCGAAAAAAGGTAATTTGTTATTTATTTATAGTAATGTATTGCAAAACTACCAATAAGTAATGTGATTAAACAAATGTTACTTTTGCAGAAGAGGGGTGGCAAGTCATCAACCGGAGGTACACAAAGAAGTAGTGGGAGCTCACAAACTCAAAATGGAAGGACCCAAAACCGACGTGTTAGCTCACAGGGGTCACAACGATCAATGCCGTTTGACAATGATCCGGTTAATTTGGCAGACCCTTAGGTTAACAATGTCCTAAGATAATGTCCAAGTTGTATTATGTTGTTGGTTTTAACATAATATGTTATGAAAGAACTGTTGGTCTTAATGTTTTCATAATACAATGATTTCATTTTCCAGTATAAACTTTCAACAACTTACATAATAAGGAATGTAACCACATCATACATTAAGTACCAAAATGATTGGAGTAAAACCAATCTTTAGTCATGGTTACATTAGCTACGAACACATAACGCTTAAAGTACCATCGTTACTAAAACACAAACACATATAAAGGGAACTTAAACAACAATGTCATGGCATTACAACTTAGTGGACACATTCAATTTCGGATATCTTGTGCTTGAAGTAGAAACGAATCAACGCCTCTCTGTATGCCAGTGCTGTTTGAAGAGAGTCATCCATAACCAGAGGGATCCCGTAAGCCAACCTGTATAGTAATAACGATTTTACATTTGACATTAAAGAATTGTCATACCAATAAGTGTGATACATGGTACAAAAAAACGTTACTGACCTGTATAGGAAAATGCATAGAAAGATGCCACAGTCACCGAAAACACCACCCTGCTTGGGGATGTGAGTTACGTGGCGAAAATTTATACGGTAGCTAGTTTGGTCAATTCCTTTCTTTTCAAATACACCTGTCTCCTTAAGTATAAAAGGAAGCTTTTCCCTTAGACACCTCCTCATCTTGAAATACCACTCATAATATTCCACTAACCATGCACCAATCGGCATTATTGGGTCTAAAGTGCCACATATACATCACCCAAATATCGATGTGCTGCATGTCGTTATAAAGAAAGTCAAACAATATGTATCAGGTTATGTTTAGAGTGGTTAGACCCAGGTTCGAATCTTGGGTTTTGCAAACGTTTACTTTTTTTTTTTTTTTTAGGTTTTCAATTTTTTTAACAAACCTTTTAATCATTATGAAAATACGCAAATTTGGTAACTTTTACTATATGTGAAAAGCTGTAAATAATCATACAAAAAGTCAAATTTAAAACAGTTTACTGTAAGCTATATAAAATGCGACTTTACCTCGTCACGTAACCAACCAGATCGTTTCTCGTCAAGACAAGCTAGACTTTCCCAGAAAAGACGATCGACAACAATATCACTACACCAAGGAAACTTGCAACGAGGCAACCAAGAACTATTTAAAAAGTCCTGAAATTCACGATCAACTATAACAGTGTCGATACTATTGTGACTCCTTTTGAGTTCCAGCAAATATCAAGAATAATATCTACATTAAGTTATCATAGTATATTGTGGAACTGAATATAACATAATATACTAACATAATGTATAAGGCTTTAGGTGGTACCTCTGTCCAAGGTTTGACATCTCTACACAGTTCATGCATAAAAGGATCACGAATAGTCTTTTGACTTTTAAGTGTTTCCAATGTAGGAATAACATGTTTCAGAAGCTCTTCCGTGAAAGGCGGCCTCAAAAAAAATTTGTACTCCCTCTTCTTTGGTCCAGGACGGTTTAAACAAAGTTTCATGTGAGGCAGTTTCATGACCTAATCATCGACAAATCTTTTAGCCTCTTCCTGTCTAAGTCGTATAGTTTCATCTCTAACCAAAGCCAACCTACGTAACTCAGCCTCATGCTTATCAACTTTCTCACAATCATCCAAAATTACCCATTCATCCTTCAACAATTGACAACATAAAATACAATACAAGTTATAAATGACCCCACGATGCTAAAGTATACAATGCACTACATTATTGTTGCGAATGTAAAAATAAACCTGTTCAACATCTCCGTCAGATAGCTCCTCAAATTTTACATCCTGAAACATTTTAACATGTGTTTTAACTTATAAGAAAAACCGTTATGTCGCAAGTATAGTTTGTTACAAGTTCAGGGTGTACAAACCTGTAAAACGGTGCCAAATGCTTTCTGCCATGCCTCATGATGGTCACGCACAACATATTTCTGTGTTTGTTGAATCGGCCCGTCAAACAAGTCCAGAACGTCGTCATTTAAGTTTGTGTAATACTCGTTAGCAAGATCAGTCTCTACATTACTTCCAAATTCCACTCTACCCTATAAGGTATGCAAGTACAGGATAAGGAACACAAAGTAAGCGTATAAATCTTTTACCAAGAACGAAATCAGAATTAAAAAAAAATGGGAACTTACTTTTTTGCTGTCCTGCGCAAAATTAAGCTCGACCTTGTTGACATTCTGAATCGTATCTCCAGCCCTTTTTTTTCTGAGTCATAATCTACAAAAGAAATAATTTGGCCATCAATAATTTTTTTTATATAAACAACCTTTAACTATGAATCTTAACATAATGTTATATTACAAATTATACATGAATAACAGATTCAAGTTTGTGGACATGTCCTTTCAGACTCTGAACCTCAGCCGGTAGCTTCAGCAAACTTCCGCACATTTCTTGTATAATCTCAACACGTTCCATGATAGAAACAGTACGCCGATTGGTACGGTTTTCCATAGCTTCCTATGCATCTTCAGCTAGCATTTTCTTCCGTGCTTCACTTTTTTTACGAAAATACTCATCAACAAGGCCAACTTCAGCAACAGGCGGTGGTCTAGGCACATACCAATTAAAAACTTATACGCCTAAACGATTCAGACGCTCCCTCGGTCCTTGATGGATACAATTCATAGTTACTTTTTTCACCCTAACAAACCAATAAAAGCGTAAATGAGGGCTATGCACAAACAGAAGCTTAATAAGTTTAACGTCAATACTTCATTGAATACTAAAAACTGTAACACGTTGTTGACAATTATTGAATTAAAAATACCAGAATTTTATGTATACAAGATACCTCTGTAAAAAGCTCCCCGAAATTCACATTTGCTTCAAACGGAACCTTCTTAGTCCATGCTACAGCTTTAGGTAAAATATCAGGCGCCTTTGTCCACCACCGGCCACTCTGGAGAGATGCTTCTAAAATCCAAATCTGAAATAATAGCAAATTTATGTCATTGTAAGTTGTTACTTGTGCAAAATAATGTAAGTACGAAAATGGTACGGGAAATTACTAACCTTGAATGGCAAAATAAACCCTCCCAATGAATAAGAAGGTTGAAACTTGGGGTTCATATTAACTCCCTTATGAAACGCGTGCCTTTTAAATGAGTTAACATTCAAAATCACATCATACAACATACGCCAAATGTGTTCTCCCCAAGGAAAATCGTTCCATGTTTGTAAACTATCAACCATTCTAATTAAAGGATCAGCCACTACAGATATCAATTCACGACCCATAAAAATTACCTCCAAGGTTAACAACAGGCACGCACGAATTGCGTCTTCATCAGATATTTTGGAAAAAGCCTCGTCATCCTCAATTATCGAAAGTAGATCAATGTTTTTTAAATGCTCTCCAATCTTGTTCGGAAAAACACGATCACGGAAATTCAAAGGACCTGTCCTAAACCCACGTAAAGTAGGTGTTCCAAATTTGAAACCAGTTATGAGCTGGAACTCACGACGGCCAAAATGTAAAAGATGTCCGTTGGCATGATAAACAAGTGAGAGATCATAGTGCATATCATCGGAATTCAGTTGCTTTTCCAACATGTGATGAACAAGCATCTTGTCGTTATCAACATAAGTTATATCTAATCATGGTCCAAAACATGTAGACCTGAATAAAGTACGCCGCTTTTCATCTAACCTTGCCTTGATTAACGGAAAGTATCGAACTTTGCTTCTGACATGGACCTTCGAATTATGTAGGTATCCCTACATTAGTAAACAAACACAGCCGGTAAGTAAACGAAAAACAAAATGCTGACAAAGCAAAAAAATATACACATTGCCAAAAAGCACAATTTATGTTAGTATCCCTACATTATTAAACAAACACAACCTTTAATTAAACTGAAAGAAATGGCAACAAATGAAAGTAACCATTCACCAAGAAAAAAGCGTGCAGGATGCGCGTACCAAAGATATACACAAACACAACCGTGAGGGGAATTCACTAATATAGTAATATGGAATCAAGAATGGGTCAGTTAGGACACTAAAAGCTATACTAAGGCATAAAAAGGGATATTAAAATCTATAACAAGCTACTGAAATGGGTGGGTCCTAAATAAGCTAGTTGGACAAAGATAAGCAATTCAGTAAACCTAAGAAGCACTAACAATTTGAAAACTAACCTAAGGCTGCAACTTAGAACAACCACAACCAAGCTCTAAACTTTGAATATGGCTACTGGGGTAAATAGAAGCAAAGACAACTTTGAACAACCACACGCAAGATCTAAACACCATTCCACAAGCTAAAATCAAGCAGAAGCAAGGATCAAATAACCTCAGTCCTTACTGAGTTATAACAGTTCATAACCTTTTTCCTTTGTATTCGCATAAATAATCAGAAGCCAAATATTGCAGGTTGGCAACCATAGTATTTAAAGTTTCATATACATCACAGTCTCCATATTTGCTAAACAATGAACAACATTATTAGACAACACAATTTATCGCAACGTATCATATTTAATTATGAATATATCATCATTTAAGTGTTAAGTACAAAAACCAACAAAAAACAAACAGTTTCACATCAACAAAACACAACAATATATAGATAATACTAGATTTCCATTAATAACTTATATTTACATAAAAACTTAACGCGTACATAAGAAAATCGTGTTAAGTAACCATACATAAACACCAAAGTTAAACCAACATCCCAAAAGTACTAGGCTATGCACCATACGCCTAACAACACCTAACTACCAAACATTCATAGCCTAGACATACCCACCAACACCTATAGATGCAACACACTGCCAATAAACTCCAAGAGTAGATCGGCATTGTATCGGGCCTCATCTGCTGCACGTGTGTACAAGAGTATTCTTGACACATCCTGATAGCGAGCAAGCTTGAGCATACGGCGGCCATGGGCAGCCACAGTCGAGCCAAATACCTGGCCAAGCTCGAACAAATAGAGATCTATCTCTATTATTCTTTGGCGGGCCTCCTCAACATAGGCTCGCAGCTCTTCCTCTTCCGCGAGGTTGGCTGCACGGAGCCTCTCAAAGTACACAAATAGTTGTCGAGCCCTGCTCAAAGAGTGAGCTTCAACTGCTAAGCGGTCATGAAAGGGGAAATTTGTGGAAGGCATTATTAGATTTATTTAGTGATAAGATTGTGTTAGGTGATGAAAGGAATTGATGATCGGAAAAGTAGTAGGTGATGATCGGAAAAGTAGTGATAAGAGTGTGTTAGGTTGTGGAACTATTTATAATGGGAAATCAAGGTATCTTAATAACTAAGAGGATTAATACATCTAGAACATAAATGCCTATCAAATCATAGTAATAATCAACTAAAATAATCACATATTCACATATAAACAGTAAAACATATCTTATTATCAATCATTATTAATGTTAATAATGACTATCAAATGAACAGTGTTACTGAAAATGGGAGCATCACACACACACTTCTTGTTCAAGAAGAAGAAGTGGAAAAAAACAAAAGTGGAAAAAAATAAAAAATAAATAATAATAATAAAAAAAACAAGTGGGCACTTGCGTTCCTTCCCCATGCAATCTAAGAAAGATATTGTGCCGCCAGTCGCACACTAGAACAAGTAGCACAGCCGTCAGTCGCACACCTTATTCGACTAAAACAAAATAGCAGTGGGGTCAGGAAATAGTTGATATGATAGTGGGGTAATGCCACGTGTCGCACAATGTATGGAGTCGCACAGTAGCACAAGTTGCACATGACCAAAATTGGAACTTGGATGAATAGTGACTAAATTGTGATGTAAAATTCAATTTTAGGCGTAAAATTGAAATTTTCCCACTTTTTATTCGCTACAATGTTTTTCCTCTGTTGGCTTTGCCAATGAAATTCTTCAACCCCATGTTTGTTAATTAGAAATTAGAATGCATACATTTTATTTAACCTCTAACCTTAGTACAACATATCAATCGTATTGCGTAGTAATGCTTAACCAAATGCAATTTAGTATAACCAGAAAGAGGACAAGAGCATAGGTACCACCATTACTTGCATGGCTAATTAGTCCATTGACTTCAACCAAAGCCTCTTATTTTCGTCGTTGTATAATATCTAAATTCAATCTTATCCATTTAGATTATTGTTATACCCATATACGAAAATACGATGATTTGTTACACGAAAAAACAAGTTACATATATTTTGAATTGAATTAATAACTCAAGATTTTTGGGTACACGGTTTACTTTGATAAAATATATTAATAAAAAATAAGAGTTCAGGAAAAATGGCAAAACACCAAATTAACTTGTATAGACACATGTACCACTTTTGCTTCCCACCTTACAAACACGAGATTGACATGTCAAACTCAAACATACCTCTAAAACCTAGCCGAATTAAAACATAAAACAATAAACATGTTATAAATCTATTCGACCACGCACTAGGAGCTACATTTATATACTCTTTACCAACGATCGGGGCAACTTCCAAACATCTAGGACTCTCTCGACTCGTTTAGTTTTCTTGAAATGATACGTTAAGAGTTTGAGCCGAATAGTAGATAAAATCACTTCGGTTACTTGCTCGTGAATTCTTTTCCTTTGCTTAAATAATCTTTCATTCCTCTCTTGCCAAATAAAATATGTACAAGCCACGAAAACTAGTTTAGCAATCACATCTTGTGTAGATTTCTTCTTAGCAAGCGGGACCGGCTAATTAATTTAACAACCGTGGTTTTAGCAGGTCAGTTTGATTGTTAGTCTTAACTCGGTTGACGTTTGTTTGGTGTGTCTTAGGTGTTTGAAGTGATATAGGTGAGTTTTAGCACTAAATCCTTTTCCGTAAATGGTTTTATTGTGGTTTGGAAAGTTTGGAATTTGGGAAAGTTCATTTTGATCACCTTTGTGGTGTAGAAATGATTTTGTGTAGTTTTGGTGTTTTTGTGTTTTTACGTAACGAGTCTTCGTTCGAGTGTTTGAGCGTTAGTGGGTTACGAGGAGTTGTTTTTATGAGTTATGTTTCAAAAGAGTGTGGAATTCTATTTTTGGAAACTTTGTTTTGAAAATGATAATTTTTCCGGTTGTCATAAAAGTTAAGGTTTATCACGAAAGATGTTAGGTTTTGTTTTGGGAGTTTATAAAATATGAGAAGTATGAGGTTTTGAGAGTAATAATTAAGTTTAATAAAAAAAATATAAAATTTATGTATATGATATAGAAAAATCGGTTTAGAGGATTTTTAGGAGAAAAGAAAACCAATTTGAGCCCAAATACAATTCCTATCAATAAGGAATCCTAGTCCAACCCAAACAAGCCCAACCCTTACCCTTATAAACATAACCAACGACCCTAAACCTATTTTTCCTGCATATTATGATCTACCATGAGAGGAGGAAAGCAAGAAAACTTAGGGTTTTTATTATTGAAGCTAAAATCAAGATCAAGGTATATTTTTGATACTAGTTTTCATTCAATTAATTAGTTATTGAACTAATTCATGTAATATAAATTATGATGGATTTAGGGTTTATAAACTTCTATAAATTAATGATGTAAAACATGTTAGGATCATTAGTTGATGATAGTATGGTAATTGGTAAAGGGAATTGAGTGTAAAACACGTTAGATTATGTGTTAGGGTTTGGACAGAAAACTATGGCTGTAAAGATGTGAGTGTAATTAACAGATGGTGAGGAGTTAGATTCCGAATTTTTAGTCTAAATTGAAGTTTAATAAAAGAAATTTCCAACAAGTCTAACCATGATCGATTTCAAGGTCGGGAAGTTAGTCTTTTGATTTTTCTTTGATAAGGTGTCAAAGCTGTTAAACCGGGACAGAATTTGGGTAAAAGTTTGATAGTGAATTGTGGTTGTAAAAGTGGTATTTAGACTAGCCCTTCTGGAATAGTTAAGTCTTAGGTTATCTTAGACTACCACGAAAAGGATTCGCGATAAAAACTTGTAGAAGTATTTTATGTTAATTAAAATTTTTTGGTGTGCATTCAGATCCGAATTTGGATAGTTGACAAGTTTGATTTTCTTTTGAATACTTGTGTGTGTTATTGGTCCATGGCCTTCTGGGATTAGCTTGTATGCTTATGAGAGACCATGGTAAATTTTTGGTGTGAGTTGTTGAGCTTTAATTGTCATGATTTCATGTGGGCGAATGTACCCAAAAATTTTGCGTTTTCAGATTTTAAAAGTGCAAGGGATTTAATGAGTGTTAGGCTATAGTTATGGTTAGTATGGTATTTAGGAGATCCATGGTGGGTCATATGAGTCTTATACATCCATCATATGTGTATTATATGGGTTATTGCTTTTAGCTTGACCATGTGTAATGTGGATTTATTTTTTGTGTTATAGATTGTGATTTGGTTTTGTGGAAGCTGCAAGGTTTGAGGTGAGTTCATAGTCCCATATTTTTACCTTGTTTTAAACTTGGGATGGGAATGATGCTTGTCTTAAATGTTTAAGTTACTGTGATTATGCGTGTGTCAAAAGAGCTTGGACTTATAATGTTATCGTATGCATGCTATGTGTGATTATTTGCTTGTGTGGATGTATATGTGATTCGATTAGGAGGATGTTTATCCTGTTGCTCGCGCATGCGACCTAATTGATGTTGTAATCATTGTGGGATCGGAGGATACGAGCCGTCCTGTTGTAATCATTGTGGGATCGGAGGACACGAGCCGTCCTGTTGTAATCATTGTGGGATCGGAGGACACGAGTCGTCCTGTTGTTGCCTTTGTGTGTGATTATTGACTTTCAAATACATGTAGCTATATGATAACTGTAATTTATTTGTCCAGCTATATTTTATGATCACAGTGAACTGGTTGCCTTGAGAGTGTATGTGTGTCTTAAACCTATGAATCTCAGCAACATTATGTTGACATTTTAAGCATCATTTTCAGGTGAGCTTTCTAAGGATAAGATAGAAGGAAGTGGTTAGACGAGACCTTAGTTGCATTGGAAGTGGTTTATCTGTGCGTTTGGAGTTTATCATGTTGTTTCTTTTCGGGTATTGTTATGACACTTTGTGTCTATACTTTGCCATTTTATTGCATGTAGTTATTCTCTATATAGACACCATGTGTTGTGATGATATCCATGAAGTTACACCCTCGGGTTTCCGCCTTGGCGAGGTGTGACAATTAACAACTTGGTCTAGAAGCTGACATATTTTGTAAATTTTCCTTTGCCTTTACACTCGATCAAACCTGTGATGAAAATGTAAAATCAAAGAATATATGGCTTTGTAAGTCAGGGACCAATTCACACAACAGGCAGCTAGACAGGTTTAAGTTAGTCATAAGACTAACATCCCATTGCCTAAGCCGATCTTGAGTTTTCAACTTTCTTTGTACAACCAACCATAGATGCATTTCATAAGTCCAATGCATTTCATTACCACAGGGCCGGATATCCCCCCAAACGATACCTACCGAAAATGATTTAACTCTACCTAGTCTATCCTTCCATTTAATCTGGTCATTAGAATTAGAAATGCAAGGGACAGTAGTGGAATAGATAAGTAGGTACCTTGAAGCCCATTCATTGGGCCATGTCATGTCCATGATGGACTATAAGATCAGCTACCTTCAAGTCCAAGGTGTATCCAAGACTAGAAATACTTCTAGCAGTTAATGATTCCATTAAGGGGCTAGTAGCACACCAATTATCAAACCATGCCGAAGTTGACATACTATTACCGATTTTGTACCATATAAATTTGCAAATGATAGGCCGAATTTGCAAAATCTTATGCCAACCCCAAGTCATACTACCTCTAAATGGGTAATCCTAAAAATTACGGCCACGAAGTTTATGGGTATGAATCCATTTCACCCAAAGCGACTCCTTAAGTGTAAGAATACTCCAAACATGCGAGGTGATAAGAGCCACATTAAAGAGCTCAAGTCTTCGAATTCCTAAGCCGCCTTTATTTTTAGGAAGTCAAATATCTTCCCAAGCCACCTTAGCTTTCCTGCGACGCATATCTCCTTGACACCAAAGGAAGCCTTTCATAAGCTGCTGAATATCCATAAGAATACGGGAAGGAAGAATAAATACTTGCGACCAATAAACATGCATAGATGAAATAACTGATTGGACAAGCTGAAGTCGAACAACAAATGAAAGAAACTTATTCTTCCAGTTACCTACTCTATTTTAAACCTTCTCAACAAGTTCCTTGAAATCTCTATAAACAAGTCTAGTAGAAACCAAAGGAACACCATGATACTTAACAGGAAGCTTACCTTCTTTAACATTACAGAAATAAGCCGTGCTTTTAGGAATGCTAGGAACTAACCCCAAGACACTTTTGAATTCATCAAGAGCATCCATGATAACACGAGCCGAATTTATATAACCATGAGCAAAGAGAAATAAATCATCCGCAAAGCATAAATTTACAATATCAAGACTAGAACAATGATGAAGAAATATAAACGCATCCGAATTACGCAACTTTTACTTCAAAATAAGAGTTAGGATCTCCATAATCAAAGTGAATAAGTACGGAGATAAAGGGTCGCCTTCGCGAATACCTCTTTTCCCTTTAAAGTAACTATATAAAGAGCCATTAAGACTTACAGAAAATGAATTACTTGAAACACACTCCATTATCTATGAAACCATACGAGTATGAAATCTAAAACTAATCAAAACATTCTTTAAAAAATTCCAATCAACGGTGTCATATGCTTTATGAATGTCCACTTTAAACGCATACCTCGAAGGACCTCTATCTAAATGAGAGTTGTACAATAGCTCTTGAGTCAAAAGAATATTATCTAAAATTCATCTTCCCAGAACAAAAGCTGATTGGTTAATACTATCCTTAATACGATTAGAGATAATCTTACTAATGCACTTGAATAGAACGTTACAACAAGATATAGGCTGATAGTCAGTAACACGAGTAGGAGAGGAAATCTTTGGAATAAGAGCAATAATAGTGTGGCTTATTTCTTTGAGACCCATATCACATTTGAAACATCAACACCAATAATATCCCATGCACCTTTAAAAAACGCAGCCGTATAACCATCCGGGCTTGAAGACTTATCATCCCCCATAGAAAAGATAGTCGCTTTGATCTCCTCATTAGACACATCACGAATCATATAAGTAGCTTGATCATCATTTAATTTATTCAAATAAATTTTTCAACACAAGATGGAGCTTTGATGGAACTGAACATGATTTGGTGAACGGGTCAAAAGGTTTTCTATTGATAAAATAAAAGATCCGTTGTCAAAATGATATTAAAATAAACATATGAAAATAAAAAATTTTGTGATATTTAGAATATTAAATGCATATATGAATAATTAACTCACTAAGGGGGTGGCAACGTTCTCGGTTTGGAGTCGGTATCACTCGGCAAGGATCGGCAAAACATTGCCATTGAATCGGCATGAGGAAATCAGCGAGACATTCGGTATTGTATACCGATTCAGTGTGGATGTTTAGCAATAAATTTATGACCGTTATATTTAATGATTACTTATTTACTTCGGTGCTTGTATTGTCATTTTAGAAAATCATCCTACAAATATTTCAAACTTTTACATTCATCTAGACGCCTTTGTTCCGAGAGACAACGTTGAATACTTGCAGTGATTTATCACGATCTTTGTTGGCAATATGTAATATGTTATGTTGGAACGTGTATGTGAACTTTGTAGATTCATACAATATTTTTAAATAAAATGATATTATAGTTTCAATTCACAAAAAGATTATAAAAAAGCAATAACTGAACTTTAAAATCACAAATGAATGTTTAAACCTTAAGATATTATCTCTATTTTTATATTTCTCTTTAGAACAAACTCGATCGAGCAAGGAACATATATTGTGCAAAGTCATTATAGGTTTTGAATTTTGTAGGTCCATTTTAATTTAGGTTTATAATTATTTAATTTATAAAATTAAGTGTATATGAGCTATACACATGTATTACATTCATTTGTTATATTAGTTATTTTATATTTTATGTTTTTATATAGTTTCCATTTCGTTGGCCAAATTGTAGACGCAATATTGAAATTTTTTAAAGTGTAGGGAGGATGGTTTTTGCAGTTTATTGTTTTATATATTTAAACGCTTCCTAATTGGTTGAGGAGTGCGATGGTCCAATTTTTCTTAAACTTTGTGCTTTTGAAAGTAAGTGGGCTCAAGTAAAAAAGAAAGGGATAATGATTTCTAAATGTATTTAACTTGCTACGTTTTACTAAGTTGTGTATATAATTTTTAATTTTGCTAACTTGGAGTCTAAACTTACTAATCTTTGTTAACTTGTGTACTAACAGGTGTTTAAGGTTTTCCGTTAAATTTATTTACATAAATCATCCTTCTCGTTAGTACCAAATTGCAAAATAAGTCCTAACTGGCAGTTAACATTATTTACATAAAACGTCCTTGTGGTTAGCCCCTAACTGCAGGCAGTTAGTCCTTATGGGTTACCACGTGTCGCCAAATGAGTGGTGCCACGTGGCATCGCGGGGGTCGGATAATGGGTCAAATCGGGTCGGACTACGACGTGGCATCGGGGTCGGATAACGGGTCAAATCGGGTCGGACTACGTGTCGGGTCGGATCAGGGATTCGGGTCAGGTGCCACGTGGCAATAAGCATATATACTCACTTTGCATTTGGCTGGGAATCGAACCCAAGACCTCTCGTTTGAGAGGGAAGGGTGCCACCGTTGTGCTAGAGCAGCCCTTCAACTTAATATACGCAAATTATATTGTTATAGTATAACTGATACGGTCCATATTTTTAGTATAAAAAGGTTCAATTAACTTTTGGTCCGGGTCATTTAAGGAAGGGTCAAGAGTATATGAAAATACCATCGGACTCGTTTTTTCGTGCTCTTTCCAATGGTGTGCTCGGAGAATTTTTTCGACTTCGTTTGAGCCTCGTAAAACGCGAAAATGTTGAAAATGTCATCAAAACTTATACGAAAATCACCGTTTTTGATTTTTTTTCAAACCCTTGTACCTGCAATACATAATAACACATTCCAAATATATTTGCAATATAATTTAGCATATTTCATGTTTATTAGTCCATTTTATCGTGTTATTGAGTATAAAAATGATGTTATCGAGTATAAAAATGATGATAAAATGGACTAATAACCAGGAAATATGCTAAATTATATCAGAAATATATTTGAAGTGTGTTATTATGTCTTGCAGGTACAAGGGTTTGAAAAAAAAATCAAAAACGGTGATTTTCGTATAAGTTTCGACGACATTTTCTCGTTTTACGAGGCTCAAACGAAGTCAAAAAAATTCCCCGAGCACACCATTGGAAAGAGCATGAAAAAACGAGTCCAACGGTATTTTCATATACTCTTGACCCTTCCCTAAATGACCCAGACCAAAAGTTAATTGAACCTTTTTATACTAAAAATATGGACTGTATCAGTTATACTATAACAATATAATTTGCGTATATTAAGTTGAAGGGCTGCTCTAGCACAGCGGTGGCACCCTTCCCTCTCAAACGAGAGGTCTTGGGTTCGATTCCCAGCCAGACGCAAAGTGAGTATATAGCTTACTGCCATGTGGCACCACCTCAGTGGTCCACGTGGCATCTGACCCAAACCCTGATCCGACCCGACCCGACCCGTAGTTCGACCCGAGTTGACCCGTTATCCGACTCGATGCCATGTGGCACCACTCACGTGGTGACATGTGGTAACCCATGAGGACTAATTGCTGCAGTTAAGGGCTAACCACAAGGACGTTTTATGTAAATAATGTTAACTGCCCGTGAGGACTTATTTTTCAATTTGGTACTAACGAGAAGGACGATTTATGTAAATAAATTTAACAGAAATGCTTAAACACCCTGTTAGTACACAAGTTAACAAAGATTAGTAAGTTTAGACTCCAAGTTAGCAAAATTAAAAGTTCCATACACAACTTAGTAAAACATGGCAAGTTAGATATATTTAGAAATCATTATCCAAAAAAAAAAAAAAAAACACTATTAACTATCATCTCTTTTCCCATGTGGTTTATTAAGCTAAAGGTAAACATGCCCTAACTTTTCTGTTTATATTAGAGTAAACCGCAAAAGCTATCCTTGTGGTTTGGCCAAATCGCATTTTTCCTCCATATCTTTTTGAAAGTGCAGACACCATTCATGTGAAGAACTTACGAGTGCAATTTTTGTCTCTGGCCAAAGGGAAATGACTAAATGACCATTGTCTTCTTACTATTTAATAAAATAGAAAGGATGAGCATTTTAGTTATTTTATTTGGACTAAATGACCACTCGTAAGTTTCCCACATGGATAGTGCCTGCACTTTCTATAATTTACTCTTTGTTTTATGAATTATGATTTCATATTGTACATATCCTTGATACTATATATTTAGAGATTGCATATATGAGGTATTTAGAATCTTAACTAGAATTTAGTTTATTGCATTTTCTTAGTGATATATACCTTAACATTAAGCAAAAGTGTATTTTGTGTATCATACGATTTGTGTGTCATTGTTTAAGGTTATATTGGAGCATGAACTCTTAGTAATCTTCTATATATTTAAACAGTTGTGGACAAATAACTTGTATCAGAGCATGCTCGACTACTCTGTATTGAAAATTCAAATTTGGAATAAGGAAGATATTGTATACAGTCAACCAACTTTATGAACCTCCTATTATAGTTATTAAAGGATATCCGGAATTTGATGGATCTGATTAATCTGCCTAGAGCAGAGAGTTGTATACTTTTTGAAGACCAATGTTTAAAATGTTGTGAATGTAATTGAATAAGGTCCAATCCTACCAAATTAGCCTTATTTAGGTTGGGTTAATATGGTTCTGAAAAATAAAAACCTTTCACGTACCCGACCCAAATAAGGTGTAGGTTATTCGGGGTACATGTTAACCTGAATAAACCAAATTATAACATAAAATAAAGAATAAGTGGGTGAATTTGTATGAAAAACCAAGGAAATATATAAAAATTTAAAATCTCTTACGCGGGTTATTCTGGTTAACCCAAAACCCGAATAAGGTTGAAACTCTCGCATTAAACCCGACCCTGATAAGTGTTCGGGTCAGTTGAGTTAACCTGAATAAATTTTTTCAGCCCATATCAAAGAAGGCGAGATAGAAAGAGAAGGAGAGAAGTAGTGAGAGAACTAGGTAAATGTTATTAGATGAAATGGTCTCACACACTTACATTCCTCACAAATGATGATACTTATACTGAGTTTCCACCTAGTGGATCGGTCATGGGCCTTGGTTCATGGGCTTATGTATTGGACTTTAAGTTATAACTTGTTCTAGCCTATACTATTTTATTACAAAGAGTGTAACACATTATTACAAGGTTCTTAGACTATAAATGACCATCACTTTACAAGCTATCATGATTTTTTGACACTCTACTCTTTAACGATCCTAGTAGCACATTAGCAAGTCATTTCAATCAAAACTAGTATCTATCATTGTCGTTATAACCACTACATCCGTTTCAAAATTATTGTCTCCGTCTTATATTGTCAATATCAACAAAAAAAGAAGGTGACTCTTCTCCTCGATAAGTGGTATTAAGAGAAAGGACCCACTTCCTCTTATAAGTATCTTAATTCAAAAAAAGGGAAAATTGTCTAAAAATACATCGAACTTGCACTTTTTAGTATTATATGCTATGATTTTTTTCTTCTTTTTGTATGCATAAACTTTCTTAATCATCCTATTGTATGCATAAACTTTTTTAATCGCCCTATTGTATGCATCGTTAGTCCTAATTGAGTTCAAATAATTGCATCGTTAGTCCTCATTGACTATAGAGTTAAAATATTTGCATTGTTAGTCGTCATTGAGTTGAAATATTTGCATCATTAGTCCTCATTGACTATAGAGTTAAAATATTTGCATCGTTAGTCCTCATTGAGTTAAAATATTTGCATTGTTAGTCCTCATTGAATTAAAATATTTGCATCATTAGTCCTCATTGATCATTCTTACGTTTTTATCAGTTTCGTCTGTTTTTATACGTTTTCATCTATCATGTTTTTATCAAATCTTTTGCCACACTTTTTTTATCAAATATTTTGCCACATTTTTTATTCATTTTCGTTTAGGGTTTAGTGTTTAGGGCCTAAACCCTACACACTAAACCCTAAACCCTATAGAGTTAAAATATTTTCATCGTTAGTCCTCATTGAGTTAAAATATTTGCATCATTAGTCCTCAATGACCATTCTTACGTTTTTATCAGTTTCGTCCATTTTTATACGTTTTCATCTCTCATGTTTTTATCATATCTTTTGCCACACTTTTTTTTTATCAAATATTTGCCACATTTTTATTCATTTTCGTTTAAGGTTTAGGGTTTAGAGTTTAGGGTTTAGTGTTTAGGGTTTAGGGTTTAAACTCTAAACCCTAATAATTCGGATCAGAAGGGTTTAGGTTAAAGTCTCACGAGTTTTGATGTAAAACTTCATTCCGGATAACGTTCGTGTTTTACACTTTTAATAATTCGGATCAGAAGGGTTTAGGGTTTAGGGATAAAAACGTATTAAAACAGACGAAAACTGATAAAAACATATGAGAACATGAGAAAAACGGACGAAAAAACGTATGAAAAACGGACGAAGTAAGAATCGTCAATGAGGACTAACGATGCAAATATTTTAACTCAATGAGCAATAACGATGCAAATATTTTAACTCTATAGGGTTTAGGGTTTAGACCCTAAACCCTAAACACTAAACCCTAAACCGTAAACAAAAATGAATAAAAAATGTGGCAAAATATTTGATAAAAAAAGTGTGGCAAAAGATTTGATAAAAACATGAGAGATGAAAATGTATAAAAATGGATGAAATTGATAAAAACGTAAGAATGGTCAATGAGGTCTAACGACACAAATATTTTAAATCAATGAGGACTAACGATGCAAATAATTTAACTCTATAGTCAATGAGGACAAATGATGCAAATATTTTAACTTAATGAGTACTAACGATGCAAATATTTTAACTCTATAGTAAATGAGGACTAACGATGCAAATATTTTAACTCAGTTAGGACTAACGATGCATACAATATGGTGATTAAGAAAGTTTATGCATACAATAGGAAAAAAAAATTCATAGCATACAATAGTAAAAAGTGGCAAGTTCGATGTATTTTTAGACAATTTTGTTTTTTATATACCTTTATTCCACATAGAATAACTAATTTGTTTTTTACAAACTATCGACTTCTAACGAGATACATCTTCAATCTTGTCCTCCAAATTTTCTATAACTTATTAAGAAGTAATGTTCTTCATCTTGACCGACCTTGAATGTCTTAGCTGAATATGTCCTCTATTTTCAACTTCTAGCTAAAAAATGAAGACCGAGGACCGGACCGAATGTGGTCGGTCCGGTCCAACTAGGCCAATTAATCGGACCGGACCGGACCGACCGGACCGAGGACCGAATTTGACAAAAAGCCAAGACCGAGGACCGGACCGAATGTGGTCGGTCCGGTCCGGTCCTTCGGTCGGTCCGGTCCATTCGGGTCATTTGCTCAGCCCTAATACATACTAAAACAAGTCTAGTTACAGTTACGATGTTGTATCATCGAATTCACAAAGATTATGCTAAAACAAAATAACAAACATTTACCCTAACAGCAGAAAAAGCCGTACGTTTCTTACGTCTACCGATACTGACAGAATCACCATATAGTATTTTAAACCTTCAAGTTAATCATCTCCACACCCCAACAACAAATTTAATATTTGGAGCAATATAAGTTAAACATGGGTGATCTCATTGGCCAAGAACAGACTGAAATGCTTGTTGATGCCTTAACCCTCGTTAGTGTTAAGTTGGAGGCAATGATTTTGTGAACAGTTACTATTTGGTCCTTTTCTCTCCATGATCGCGACAGTTTGCTCCACTACCCAATTATGTTGTGTACATTGTCTAAGATTGTAAACTTCTGATGGTAAGCTCACATTTCAATACATACTAATCAGCTTTACCGGTATACATATATACACAAGTGTTCAATATTTCAATACAAACTTTATTTCATGGATTTTGAGACGTTGGATCATTTAATTACCAATACTAGAAGTAGGTATCACCATGTGCTAGAAGCATTGAATATCAACTGTATACTGATCGACAACGATTTTACTCCATCTGGTGACCTACTTTGGTCATTGTAATTAAATCCGACATGTGAAATTTGTCATGCCATAATTCAAGGTAACTACATTCATTTTGTATTTCGATTATGTACAAAATCTCATATCACGTTCAAAGATGTATTTTTTATGTCGTGGCCTTGTTTGTTATATCGGTATGTCAAAGAACGTAACATGCAAACCGAATGTGGTTATTTCTGCGACCAATCTATCTTTGAATACAGAGGCTTTATGAATTAGGAATGCGCAGAATTTTGGTCGGAGGCACAGGCCAGTTTGGTTGGGGAATGCTCACTGAATTTGCAAAGAGCAGCAAGTTTGTTTAATACACAACATGTGCAAGAATTAGACAGTCTTAACTGTGAACTCGGGGTCATATATTTATTGTGCCAATGTGCATCAATCCAGTAACAACTATATACATCTCTGAACCCTATGTCTCCTTCACTATAAGTCGAGCATATCATGGTTCGTACAAAGAGCATGTTTGAATATTATTATCGCAAAATATAGTTCACTTTTGTGAAGTAATTAAGCTGCGTCTTCCTCATTTTACTAAGAACAATGGTTCTTTGTGGGAAAAATAAATAAATAAATAACCAAACAAAACAAAAAACAAAAAACAAAAAACAAAAAAATAAATAAAAATAATAATTTAAAGAAGCTGGTTTCGGATGGTCAAAAAGTTGATCAGGCTGTGTTTGTTTTGAATTTTGATTAGGATTTGTAGTTCGCAGATACCATATTGTGGGCAAGGTCCATACAATGGAATTGGACTATGCACATCTTTGTCGAATATGCGTCCTAATTGGGACTTATACGTGTTTTTTGGGACAATTTCCACCCGGCCACAGAGAAAGCAAACGGTTCTTAGTACGAGATATAATGGCTTTAGACGCTTGAGATAATGTGTGACGGCACCATGGATCTCTTTTTATATTCAAACTTCCGTTCCTTGCATCTATTGGATCACATTTAATAAATTGTTCGTATATATTTTATGATGTTGATGTTGATTTTCAGTTTCATAGGTTAATTGGTATATATTATGTGTAATTGTAGCATGCATCATGAAATGTTTTATCCTCTTAGATCTCTTTTTATATGAATAAAAATAATATCACTATAAAACAGTAAATATAATTTAAATTTTCCCCGGGATCCTGTTAGAACAAGCGCATACGTCTATTTAGTTAGCTTCAGATTTCATATTGTTGATAACACTTCTACTAGGGAGAAATGAAAAACATAGCTCAAAGAAAACAGAATCATTCATAACAATCAATTTTTAAAGTACCCTTGTCTTAAATATACACAAGTATAATCTGCACACAACAATCATATATAAAAAAGTATTGTGAAAGTATAAATTTCTATATTTACAAAAAGGCTTCTTGTGTGTTGCTGATATATCAACTCATCTCAATCTGAATTATTCAAGTCAAAGAATATATTTGGAAATTAGAATAATCACTTCGGTAATAATATGAACAAGCTTGTCCCATCTCATAAGTCGAGCCGGAACAAGCTTGTTCCTAGCTAATTGATTAAGTCTAACATTCTAGCAACGCAAGTTTGGTATATTCGCGTCTTCCCTCTTTGATTAACTTGGATCGGCGAAATATAGACTTGCACTCTCTTTGGTGTCCATTGTGTGACGATATCTTGAATCACGGATCACCTCTTGGTTCCCGTATTCGGTGGCTAGGAATGTTTGTGACCGTATCTCTACCCCGGAATATTTGAACACTATATGCTTTGGTTCTATTCTGTTGGATCGACACTCTAATAATTTTGTTGAACTTGTTTTGTTGCTGCATTATGGATTATCTTTAAGTCAGAAATGTTGCCAATTTTCAGAACAAGAGCTGCCAGCTTCTTGACGACATACGTTTTTGGGGCTTCAAAAATATGCAAGAGTTTGATTTTTGGTGTTTTAATGATGTTTGTTCTTTTGTGTTTCTTTGCATCCTATTGCAATTAATTCTAGATGCTAGCTTCTTTTTAGCTCACTGTCTATAACAAAGTCTCTTTACTGGCCAAAAAAAAAGTTAGTATTCGAACATGTTTGTTACATTTATATGAACATGAAAATAATTAATAACCCGAAAAAAGGCACATTTCGACAATTATCATATTTTTACCTTTTCGACTAATTACACCCAACTCATTCGGTATTGCTCATTTGTCTTTACTGCTTAGAATATTTTACGGAAAGCAGTGTAAATGAATCACTGCATGTGTAATTTAATGCACCAAAACTACTACAACTATGTGCAGTTGGGATTGGCCAAAATTTAACCTATCCTACTGTAAACATTAATTTATACCACGTACCATACTTCCCACTCTATATTTAAAGACCTCATTGATCTCTTGCTTCTTGCAACATCACACATACAAAGAAACCATAGTGTTTGTATGTGTGCATACACTACACTTATTAATTATATATTTACAAAAAATTTGTTACACTAAAATGGCAATCTCAAAATCACTTGCTATATTTTTGTTCTTAATTTTGGCATTTTTTAGTGAGGCTGCTCTCAAAGCTGATGCTCGAGCATTCTTCGTGTTTGGGGACTCATTGGTCGATAATGGCAATAACAATTTCTTGACTACAACTGCCCGTGCCGATAATTTCCCATACGGAATTGATTACCCGACTAAGCATGCAACGGGGCGTTTCTCTAACGGGCTTAACATTCCAGACCTTATCAGTTAAGTTTATGTTTTCATGTTTGATGTCGTTACTATGGTTTTAAAGAAAATGTCATGAACATGTTGTAAATAACTCCTTTGAACAATTATAGGAGTATCGAATTTCAGGTGTTTAATAATTCTGTGATTTTGCCATTTTGAGGAAGTTATGATTATACAATAATTATTTCAACAGCATAAGAAACTACGTAATAATATCAGATGTTGACGACCCTAAAGTCCATGGATATGTATTTTTCAGTCTATTCATACTTCATAGTACTACTTTTGGACCTTATTTAATTATATCACTATATCAAGAATACAAACTTTTGGGCCTTTTTTATATATGCAACGTACGTTACATTGTTATGAAGTTGGAACTAAAGTACTAAACCATGCATGTGTTTCTTTAATTATCAGGTGAGGCCATAGGTTCAGAAGCAACATTGCCATACTTGAGTCCAAACCTCACAGGTGATAAGTTACTTGTTGGAGCGAATTTTGCTTCTGCTGGAGTTGGAATACTCAACGATACCGGAAATCAGTTTGTAAGTCATATCCTACATTAACCTAATTAAGTGCGCGTAGTTACCATTTTCTTAGTACCGTATAGATTTAGTGTTCAAATATACGTACATTTTCGGTCAGTCTATGGGATTCCCAAAAACAAAATAAGGTAATTAAGCGTGCAAAACATTACACCATTTGTGCAAAATGTTTGAGAAAAAAAAAAAAAAAAAAAAAAAAAAATCCCGAAGTATGGTCGTGTAACAAAGTGTATATATACAAGCGCGTATATACTTGTATAAGAAAGTGTTGACTCATGTAAATTTGCTGAACCAATAATGAAACGAAGCATGAGAATTAATGTATATTAAATTACATTTTAGTATAGGAATGACTCAAAGGGTACACAAAGTTACTAGTACATTTTAGTAACTTAAAATTCTTAGTATAATAATAGAAACAGCAATTATGAAAGAGTATAGGTTGTTATTATCCCTTTAGGATAACAAATTAAACTTGTAAAAAAGGAAAGTACGGCAGTAAAGGATTTCATAAAATCAATGTTCACTAGCTCATCCTTCTCATATGAATTATGAGAAAAACATTGTTTGTTCATTTAGTTTTAGACTTGCATCGATCTAACACATAAACCTAGTCATTTTGTTTGACTCTCTAAAAATCTTATCTTCATGTATGTGATGCAGTTTAACATCATAAGAATTGGAGCACAAATGCAATACTTGGAGCAATATAAGCAAAGAGTGAGTGAGATAATAGGCCAAGAACAGACCGAAAAGCTTATAACAGGCGCTCTAACCCTCATTACATTGGGAGGCAATGATTTTGTG
Organism: Artemisia argyi; assembly: GCA_030686995.1. NCBI lineage: Eukaryota > Viridiplantae > Streptophyta > Magnoliopsida > Asterales > Asteraceae > Artemisia > Artemisia argyi. The sequence goes on along the minus strand of CM060698.1, from coordinate 101,434,915 downwards.
AACAATTACTTTTTGGTCCCTTTCTCCGCAAGGTCACGGCAGTTTGAACTTCCGGATTATGTCGTCTACATCGTGTCCGAGTATCGTAAAATTTTAATGGTAATCAACCTTTCCTTTCTAATATACATGTACGTATAATTTAATACATGGAGCATGTCGAAAATGGACTTTACATGATTTTGTTTAATGGACTATTGGACCATGAAACTATTAAAGATGAAAAAGTATAGGGCCAAGTTATACGTACTCCTCCAAAAATATTCTAATGCCCCCTTAACTTAATTTTCTTTTCTAAGATTATCTAATTTTTGTTTCTGTTTTAAATTAAAACTACGGAACTTAAAGTATAAAATATGAAATATAAAGTTTGACAAAACAAAAAGTGGTAGAAAATAAAAAATACGAAACAGATAAAAATTATTTTTTTACAGTATGCTAATAAGTGGTAAAAGCGGGTCGGTATGGGTACCAATAAAAAGTAAATTGGAGATGTACTGAAATTTTATCTTTTGACAGTATACTTATTACTAAAGATAGAAGTAGGTATTTCCATGCACTAGCATTTAATACAAAACTTATTACTCAGCCATGATCTGACTCCACTGGTGGCCTACTTTTGGTCAATTAAATCATCTGACACGAGAAATTTGTCATGCCATAATTCAACGTAATTACATTCATTTGTATCATATACATATTTTGTTTTACCAAGTTTAGTACAGTACTTATCATGTTCAAAGATGTACTTATTTTGGTCATTATCTATTTGTCAATGAATCTGCAAATTGAATGTAGTTGTTCTCACAATTGAGAATTTGAATGCAGAGGCTTTACGAGTTAGGATTACGTAGGGTTTTGGTAACAGGCACAGGCCCCATAGGTTGTGTTCCAGCAGAACTAGCACAGCACAGCAGTAATGGGGATTGTGCACCAGACTTGCAAAGAGCAGCAATTTTGTTTAACCCTCAACTCCAAGATATGTTAGACAGTCTCAACACAGAACTCGGGAGTCATATATTTATTGGTGTCAACATACGTCAATCCAGCATTGACTTCATTGGTGACCCTAAAAAATACGGTACATCTCTTTCTAAACCATGAGAATCATGGTTCATACGCACATTGTGTTTGAATATTTCTTATCTGAGAATTTTCACGGTTGTGAATTATATTGCATCGTTTTTCTTATTTCTAGCAAAAATAATGGTTTGTTCTTAACATTATAAATGTTCGTAACAAAGGCTCGAAAAGTTGATCATTGTCTCTGATGTGTTTGTGTAGGATTTGTTACTTCGAAGTACGCATGTTGTGGACAAGGACCATACAATGGAATTGGACTATGCACACCTAGGTCGAATTTGTGCCCTAATAGAGATATATACGCATTCTGGGATCCTTTCCACCCTTCAGAGAGAGCAAACCGATTCATTGTTAAAAACATTATAGCGGGCTCTGCCGACTACATATCACCCATGAACCTCAGCACCATCATGGTTTTGGACGCTGCAGAGAATGTATGACGGCACTAAGGATCTTTTGAGGAATTCAAGCTCCTATACCATGCATTTATTGTATTTCATAGATTCTTCGTCTAAGACTTTTATTTTAAATGTTTATTTTCAGTTTTAATTGTTTGATTGGTAGTTTGCCAGATCATTGTGGCATCCATCATGAAAGTATCTTATCTCATTTAGAACTCCTTTTATATGAATAAAAGGATTGTCTTTTTTAATCATGTGACGTTGAACAGGTTACTCTGATCGATTCGTAAGTGATTGAGTGAATCATATTAGATTGCAACACAAAGCTTGATAAACATGATTTCAACCTATCCATTTTTTAACATACAATTATATGGTATCCACTTATTTTTGTTCTGTATCTAGATTAAGAATTTGAGATCACCCTCTTTTCCTTAGTACTTGGCACATTTGGCTTATATAACACACGAGATCATATAGGTTGCGATGGCGAGTTGTCATCCTGGTGCTTATTCTGTTCTCTTATACTTTTCTCATTAAAAGCGATCATGTAGCATAAGAATTCATAGGCAAGTCCTGGTGTTCTCGACAATGCCAAATTGCAACCGCATCCCTCTCGTTAGCCTTATTCTATTCATGCATGACCATGGTAAACCCTTAATCTTAACAATAAAACAAAGTGTCTTCTCCACCATATAGGCTCACAAAGATAGTTATCTTAGAACGCGCGCATATTTAGTAGGGTTGGTGAAGATCGGTACAGTAGGACTAAAATTTCTTTATACACCAGCTGTTTCTGCACTTTGTGTCTCCAAGGGCCACAGAGTAACCCATAAATGAGAAGTGAAATCTGCTCAAAGGATAAGAGGGACCCTCCCCAAGGACATTAGGCTATTTCCAACCATCTGCAATTCAGGAAAAATAATACGTATCTTTCACAAAGTATTTTCTTTCAAATGTTTTCAACTCCAATAACTTGTACTCCAAATTTTTTCAATTTCTTAATACAAGATTAGTTTTAGATCCCTCCGCACATGGAGTGCTCTGACATAAGTTGTACTAAAGAAGTTTTAATACAAATTATATTCACGTACTGCGTCCATAATTATTGTGCACTATTGATTTTTTAATTCTTTAGTTTCTAACTTTGACCTTAAATATTCTTATTTTTGTTATATATTACTTGATAAAAAATAGAGTAAATTATATGGTTCGTCCTTATGGTTTGGTCAAAATCTCTAATTTAGTCCCTATCTTTTCAATTGCGCCAATTGAGTCCTTATTCTGAAACTATGTAACAGTGTTAGTCCTTATCGCTAACTATCGTTATCTTCTCCGTTAACTCCTAGTCCTCAAGTGGCAAAGTTAGTCCATTAACCAAACGACCATTTGCAACATTAGTCCTTTTATTAACGATCGTTTCTAATTAACTCAAAATTTGGTTTTCTTACACGTTTTATACGTTTTCGCCCGTTTTTTTTACCTTTTTTTACATTTTCGTCCACATTTATACGTTTTCCTCCGATTTTTTTACGTTTTCGTCCGATTTTTTACATTTTTGTCCGAATTTTTATGTTTTCGTCCGATTTTTTACATTTTCATCCATTTTTTTCGCTCTCGTCCGTTTTTTTAAGTTTCCCACTAATATTTTATGTTTTCATCTGTTTTTGTACGTTTCCTCCGTTTTTTTCGTTTTCCTCCGATTGTTTTACGTTTTCCTCTGATTTTTTACGTTTTCGTCCATTTTTTTACGTTTTCCATCGTTTTTTTTTTCTTTTTTTTTTTTTACTTTTTCTCGGATTCTTTTACGTTTTCGTCTGATTTTTTTACATTTTCATCCGATTTTTACCTTTTTTTCCGTTTTTTACGCTTTTATCTGTTTTTTACATTTTTCTTCGTTTTTTACGTTTTCATCCGTTTTTTTATGTTTTTGTTTGTTTTTTTATATTATTTTCTGATCTTCGATTTTTTACTTTTTCGTCAAATTTTTTACGTTTTTGTCCATTTTTCTAAGCTTTCATCTGTTTTTTTTACGTTTTTCTCTGAGGAAAACGTAAAAAACGGAGGAAAACATAAAAAAAAATGGACGAAAAAATAAAAAATCAGATGAAAACGTAAAAAAACGAAGAAAAACTTAAAAACTGGACAAATACGTAAAAAATCGGAGGAAAACGTAAAACAACAGATAAAAACGTAAAAAAACTGACGAAAACGTAAAAAAACGGACGAAAACATAAAAAAAAATCGGTGGAAAACGTAAAAACGTAGGAAATGTAAAAAACTGATGAAAACGTAAAATATCGGAGGAAAACATAAAAAAACGGACGAGAGCGTAAAAAAATGGACGAAAATGTAAAAAATCGGACGAAAACATAAAAAATCGGACGAGGGCGTAAAAAAATCGGAGGAAAACGTATAAAAACGGACGAAAACGTAAAAAACCGTAAGAAAACGTATAAAACGTGTAAGAAAACCAAATTTTGAGCTAATTAGAAACGATCGTTAGTAAAAGGACTAACGTTGCAAATGATCGTTTGGTTAATGGACTAACTTTGCCACTTGAGGACTAGGAGCTAACGGAGAAGATAACAATTGTTAGTGATAAGGACTAACAGTGTTACATAGTTTCAGAATAAGGACTCAATTGGCGCAATTGAAAAGATAGGGACTCAATCAAGGATTTTGCCCAAACCACAGGGACAAACCATGTAATTTACTCAAAAATATATGAATGGATTGAATTTTAAGTAGTTTCATTTGTCTAATTTTCATCAAGTATTATATAACACAAATAAAAATATTTAAAGTTAAAGACACAAAATAAAGATTTTAAAGTCAATACTGGACAATAATTACGGGATGAATGTAATTTTAATTAGGTTTGTTACAGTTCAATCTACTTATTTGATTGTCCTTTAAATAAAAATATTATAAACTACAACAATGACAACAAATGTTGCTTTTTAAAAACAAATGAGATGGGCGTCAGCCTGCCGCGTTGCGGCGGGACGTTGTTTCAAGCCGTTGATCATTGCGTGGTATTTTTTAGTAAAAAGCGGGTCGTTTTCTTGTGTTACATGCACGGTAAGATCAGAAAATCGATCATTTTGCTTAGTCATTCATATTTACCCAACAATAGTCATAGATAGTTATGCAACATAAACAAAAGAGAACGCCATTGCTGTCAAAACCAAAAATATTATAACAAACTTGTTTAATAATCCAACTGTCACAGGCTTGTGCTTACAAACAACATAATCTTATGAAGATTTACATCCAGTTCAAAAAAAAAAAAAAAAAAAAACAAAACAAACAAAAAAAAACAAAAAGAAAAAAAAAAAAAAAAAAGAAAGATTGAAAAGTAGTTTGTATATTCATAGTAGTTGGTGCAAGCTCTTGACAACAAAATGATGGTACTCATAATTATTAACCTTGCAATAAAGTTAACAAAAGCGATCGCAATTAAGGTAAGATATACAAAAAAGAACGTACCTGAGAATTGCACACTAGAGCTTGCAAAAGTATATTTATACTAAAGGGTTGTTTGCATGAGTATTTCCAAAACACATATTGCCTTTTGTGCCGTCAGGTTCTCTCTTCATGATTCTTTGCGACTTTCTTAAACCTGCACATCTTAAAAGATATCAAAATCCTGATTAACATCCATATGGAGCACGGTTTATGTCTTACTTAAGCGCTAGTGAGTATGCAGATGAATGAACATGGTTTCATGTCTACCATTATCAACCACTAGAAGATGCAAGTACTTTTGATCATGCATGTTCTGTATAAAAAGCATTAGGTGGTTTTATGCCAAAAAAAAAGTGACAAATGGTTTTAGACTTTCAATTACCTTGACGCATCTCAGTTTAAGAAATAAGTTGCGATGACAAACATGAGTTTATCTTAAATAATAATAAAAACTATAAAAACTGATAATATATGTGATTGTTGGGTTTAGCCTTTCAATTACGTCACGTCTCCAGGCCTGCAATGACCTTATTGTGTAAAAGCAATATGGCATACACCTTTATAATCAGGGCTAGTCTGCAAAATCAATTGATATCGCTTTGAAGGATGCAATAAGCAAAATTAAACTTACTTAAACTGGCAAAGTTTCTAATAGGTTCATGATCTCTTTATCAAGTTTTTCAATTAAAGGAGCTTGCACTGTGGAAAAAGTTGTCATTAGGACATTGTTGGGATTCTAGATTTGATGTGACAAAATAAATAAAAGAATGAAACAAGAAGGGCTAAAGATGACAAAGAGAGAAAGCTACAAATAATAAAGATACAGGAAATATTCTATTATGAAGAAACGATTTTATACATATTCTGTATTTTAGTTTTAGTCTTATCTCTTTGTAAACCCTAATATCTCTCTATATAAAGAGACATAGGGTACAGGTTATTGTGTGTCTTCCACAATGTAAATATCAAAAAGGTGTGTGTGTGTGTTTTAGGGCATGTAAACTATAAACGCCTAGAACTAATTTGTGTTGTTCGTATCCTCTAAGGTCTGAGATATCTTAGATCCTTGTTACAATTGGTAACACGTTATTATTCTGATCAAATAATTATTGGAGGTAATTGGGAAAAACCTTGTGTCAATAACTTTGATTTGTTCTTATTCCGCTGCATGTTATTATCATTGTTATTGTTAAACCTAGATGCTTAAAACGGTCCAAGGAGTCTAACAAACTCCACAAATGGTATCAGAGCTTTGGAGCTCGTAACCTAGGGATTCACAAGGTTTTTAGTCGAAGAATGAAGAAGAAAATCGAATTTGGTTTCAATTTTCGTAACTTTCTGCAGGTCAATTTTCAAACGGCGATATCTCCTTCATTAACTGTTGGATCGGGCTGAAATCTTTACTGGAGCTTCTCTATATATCAAGGAAGATTTCCACCGGAGGGATCTTCAATCTAAGCTTTTATGTGCAAGTTCTGGTGTGTTGAAAACTGTTGCACACAAAGGTTTTGTAAATCGAATTTTAGGGTTTTCTTTATACCAACTTCTTTGATTTTGGTTTCTATTGAATAAATTCATCATAGAAGTTGGTTATTAGATGTTTGGTGTTTATAATTCTTGAAAGAAAGCAGTTATGGAGGTATATGAGCGATTTTTGGTGATTTTAGGGTTTTCGCGACACTTTAAAGTGTTGTCTTTATACTTTGATCGCTATGATTCTGTTTGTAAAAGTCGCGTTATTCACTAAACCCTAATATGGTCATGAACTTTGATCGCTAAACTGCTACGAGTATTATGCTACTGCTAGTATTATCTTCATTATGCTGCTCAACAAAATTCATTCTGCTGCTAGCGTTAAATAATTCTGCTGCTACACGTTTGAAACTGTTGCTAGCTTTATGATTCAGCTGCTGCATACTACTGCTACTTTCGAGACTCTACTGCCTGTTATTTGATTCTTCTGCTCGAAAGATTTATTCTACTGCTGCGTTTGTTAATTGAAGAGATGGTTTTTCACACACACAAGAAGAAGATGGTTTTTGTTCTTAAAGATTTAAAAAGGCTCGTATTTGGTTTATTTAATTAATTGATTACGAATAAGGTTGATTATCACTTAGTTGATGTTGTAGTTGAGTTTCACAAGTTTGTGTTCTTATCATATCTCAAAGAGGGTGTAACACTTTGAAGATAACTTGTTTGTTTTATACGGTAGTGACAACAGCTTGATGAATCTAGCAATGTGTGATTTTTCTTATGATGCTCTATGCACACGTTGGCTATCACTTAAAGGAGTTACATTGTAGTGCTCAGTGTCTTATTGAAGATGAGGATTTATCAAGGGATCGCGGTCTACCCATATATTTGGTCTTGGGTATAAGTTTGGAGTCACGTGGTTTGTACACAAGACATAAGACACAAATTTGGGTTATTCTACTTCTTCATCAAATTTGTTATATTTGGTTTTCTTCATTAGTGATCATTACATAAGAGCCTACAGATTTGAAGAATCATGAAGATGGTTAACACATTGATTTCAGGAGAAGCATATTATGATGTGTTTAATCAGTTGATCTACATGCACCACTCGAGGGGAAGTTTATATTGCTTACATTCCCTATTTGTTGACAACAAAAAGGGGAAGAGATATTGAAGTGGCATGGCATGGATTAAGGGAAAGACAAACTTGTTTCATTCAGGGAGATGGTTACATCTCAACTTCTCTAGGAAAGTTCGTACACGACTTTGTTTTGTCATCATCAAATAGCGGAATATTGTTAGGATTCTAGATTTGATGTGACAAAATAAATAAAAGAATGAAACAAGAAGGGCTAAAGATGACAAAGAGAGAAAGCTACAAAGAATAAAGATACAGAAAATATTCTATTATGAAGAAACGATTTTATACATATTATGTATTTTAGTTTTAGTCTTATCTCTTTGTAAACCATAATATTTCTCTATATAAAGAGACATAGGGTACAGGTTATTGTGTGTCTTCCACAATGTAAATATAAAAAAGGTGTGTGTGTGTGTGTGTTCTAGGGCATGTAAACTATAAACGCCTAGAACTAATTAGTGTTGTTCGTATCCTCTAAGGTCTGAGATGTCTTAGATCCTTGTTACAATTGGCAACACGTTATTATTTTGATCAACTAATAATTGGAGGTGATTGGGAAAAACCTTGTGTCAATAACTTTGATTTGTTCTTATTCCGCTGCATGTTATTATCATTGTTATTGTTAAACCTAGATGCTCAAAACGGTCCAAGGAGTCTAACAAACTCCACAAGGACATTCTTATAATAAATTTCAAAAGGGCATTGTCTTTAAAAAATACCTTATATGCAGGTACAACAAAAGGATGAAAGGAATACTACATCAAAGATGTACATAGATATTAGACAAATACACATAAAAGTTTATTACTACATCAAATATGTAAAGTTAAAGGTAGACATACTTACTACATCAAATATGTAAAGTTAAAGGTGGACATACTCGCAACCTAAAGGTAGCCGTCCAATAGCAGCAACGTGCACCTTTCTTGCAGCTGAGAAAAGAACAAAAAGATAAATGAATAGACTGCCTCTTTCTTGAGCTGGCCACAGGATAAAAAGTAGCTCATGACATATCAGCTTTATATATAACATCACCAATCCTCTGTTTTTAACCGTTTTAACCTATTAGCCAACCCGACTTTCTCATTTTGCCACCCTTAGTTCAAGTATAGGTAGCCCAAAGCTTGATATCAGGCCAACATCTCATAAACCTTGTGTTCTTTATTGTAGTTTCATTGAAAAGATGATATATACCAATATGTTGTAATCAAAATTCGAGACTTACGTATGCCAAAAACCGAACACACCAGAAACATCATCGTTAAACCTCTTCATCCCTATAAACAGCAACAAAAAATTCAATGAACAAAATCAATGATGGATCACGGAGTCAAACTATCATAAAGATTCATACATGTATACCAATTAGTTATATTATCAAGTGCATATTGGTAGACATCCTCACATTAGGTAATAAACATACTCTTATGCATCCTCACATTAGGTATTATACTTTTTATGATCCCTGTTAGCATTAGCATATGAATCAAAGGTTAAATGGCAATGTACGTCAAACAATCTATGCTTATGGTGTTTTTGGGTTGAGATTGCTTATTTGCAGATAATAAGCAGATAGGCAAAGTTTTATGCATTAATGACTTGCTGAAAAGCAATGGAAGAATGAGATAAGCACTCAGAGGGTGTTACCTGAGCTTTATACAGGATCCGTTGAAAGGATTGTTAGACATGTCCTTGAGAACAGCTCTTCTCTTAGCCTCTACAAATTCCATTCAAAGAAACCTTGGTCAAACATACATCTTAAAATGCTCATAATTAGAAATGTTTATCTTACCTTGTTTTTATAATTTAAGGGCATATTTGATTTTAGAAATCCTCATAAGCACACTTGATAACTCTTGTAAGCTTATCAAGTTAAGCTTAATGCTTTTTTCAAATCCCATAAACTTCACACAAGTTTTTCTATAACAATTAACCCCTTAAGCCACATAAACATAAACTATCCAAATTCAACATTAAAAAAAACAACTCATTTCACAAATAAAAATTCAAAAAATATAAAAATAAAGTATACCTTCAATAGCTTCTCTTGGAGTCATGAAGCCCAAACCAACACTCTTCTAGAACCTGTTTCCACCTTTCCTTTGCCTCTTCCCCTTTCCACTCTTCTTCGAACTATCAATCAACATCACACACATTTAAACCACTTCATTTTCAACAAAACAAATAATCTTTTTAACACAAACCCAACAAAAAAAATATTTTATTACTAACTCAAATCACTAAATTATTAAACTACCAAATCAAAATATTCAAACTTTGTTACTAAAGATAAAAGAAGACACAAATACCCTGGGTTGCTTCAAAAAAGCCTTCTCAGCCTACAAACCAAAATGAAAACAAAATATAAAAACTAAATGATGGGTTTAGCTGATGAACTGAAGATGGGTTTGTGTGTTAAAAAATGTACATGTTCTGCCATTGTTTGATTTGAAGGTTTGACGGCGGATAAATGTAGGAAGATGAAGTGATATGAAATTCAAGACGTTCACTTCAGTCGATATCAAATGATGGGTTTATCAGTGGAGGCTGCTTGTCCGGGGTTGATGGATTCCAAGATCAAACAATCTTTGAGTTATGTGTGGAAGATTTATCTAGAGAGTGTGTGGAAGAGTCGAGAATAACAGTTATATTAAAGGCGGTGGAATAGTATTGGGCCAAAGGTACTTGCGACATGGAGCAGCCCAAAAAAAAGAAATGCAGCCCGTTTTATTAGGCGACGTCATATTAAACGGGATTTAATATATATAGTAATGTAGAGTTTATGGGGTAATTGTCGTAAAAAAGTTAGGATTATAACAAATCAGAATATAACATTATTTCAAATTTAACCATTTAAGCTTAATTAATTACCCTCTTTTTTCAAGTTTCTTTATTTCAATTTACATCATTTTTTATTTTATTTTATTTTTTTATTTTTTACATCAAATTGCATAATTGAATTTTCTAATATTTAAACTTAACCACTAAATTTTCAAAAATAACTTTTTATTATTTTTCTTTTACAATTTTGCGCATGTACTTTTATGCATTTTTTTAATTGAACGAAAAATTCATAAGTGTTGAAAAAAAACTCATTTTTGACTTTTCAACTGTCCAGTAAGATGGCTCGATTTTGAAATTGAGCTCTCCTATTGGTTGATATTAAACATCCTTTTTAGTTTTCTCTTTTCCCTTATTATATAAGAGATTTCCTTTTAATACAAACTCACACACAACTAAACTACAAACTACCCCAACAACCACCCTATAAGAACACCTTAACTTCAATGGCTGACCCAACCACTTAACACGTCGGGTCGAATCAGGCCGGATAACGTCAAATTTAACACTAGTGCATAAGTAAAACGTTAAACATATTACATATATATTAGGGGTTTAGAATTGTCTTTTTCTTCCAAACTTTGTTTAAATGAGAATGACAGCGGTCCGCCGCGTTGCTGGCGGGCCTGTTTTTTGGCCGAGGCGATTTTGCATAAATAAATTGTAAACCAAAAGTCTTTCACAGGACATCAACCGGTGAAAGCGAGACACATGGATTAAACATCCAAAATAAGACCAAAATTATAAACTTTAAGCTGTGTGTTAACGATAATCTTTTTAAGTAACAGCCTGCTATAGCAAGAAGCATACATGGATAAATGGATTTACTCTAGATTAAGGTAACATTAAAACATCCAAGTATATCAATATAGTCGTTTGTGGATAAATGGTACATAAATAAATGGTGCAGATTCCAAGTATATCAATTTCCCCAGGCTTCACGATAGTAGATCCAATTCCAAGTGCCCAATCAAATATATTTTGAACATAGATAACCAAAACTGATAAGAGGCCTAATAAAGAAACAAACGATAAGAAGCTAAAAAGGGCGTCCAAAGTTCAACCTTTTCGGTTGATCCAGCTCTGTTCACTGTTCCTAAAACTTCAGTAGCAGTGCCTCTTGTTTGGTGCCATATCCAACCTTCATCTAGTGTTTCCAGAAGGTCAGTATCCTCAGGGATTTCAACTTTTATCTGTATGTTTATCCTTCCTATGTCATAACGTTAAATCACTGTTACCTAAATTATTTTCACATAATAGATTTATCACCCATCATGCTACACCATTAATGATCACTAATGCCATGAAAAATTCCGAATGTAGAGCCAATTGGTCTATATTAAAAAGTAAATAAGCAACCCATCAATCATTTTGAGAGTTAAGAGCATGTAGAGCTAGTTACCTGGTAGATTATCACCAAATTTGTCCCTACTCTTATGTATGAATAATATCAGGTCCACTAATTGTTACCTGATTTGCTGCATATGTTCATTAGCATACAAAAAGAACCTGATAATATGTAACAACACCTTGACCCAAACAAACCCATTTTTTTTAATGACTTTGAATGATAAATTTGCCTATCTAATAGGTAAAACGGTCATTTCACATATAAATCATTCAATGACCAAGTTTTAGCAATATGTTACAGTCATGTACTAAGGTTGATCCATTTAATGAAGAACAGGCCAGTTTGGGTAACTTACTACTATTAACATCCAAAAAAAATGAACAAAAAAAGCAAGAAATTTACCTACTCACCCAGCTTGAGGGTCTCGTACAATTTTGCTCATAACATTAACATAGTTCCTAAATCCCCAAAAAATCAGATGTCAATGACTCTGCCATAATCTCAGCGCTGCTTTTCAATCAGATAATCGAGGTCTATGTCTGACTATAAATTTCATATTTCTATATTCCATTGTGTCAGCTTGTCAAGTAGAATTAAATATTCAGCGTATACAAAATTTACTTAATCGTATGAGTTTTCCAACCTCAAACTCTTTAGTTTCATCTACAAACCCATTTCCTAATGCCAAAACTCTAATCAGTTAATTTACTAACTACTGCATTTCATTACACGAATTAACACATTCAACTTTGTGGGATTTATCTTGACACACTTAAATTACAACAGCCATAGGTACTGAAAGAAAGAGACCTACGCATCGTCAGGTGAATTAAAAATAAGCAGGTAAATTTAAAAGTAAGTACGAATTTACCTCAAGTACCAATACCCTGCCCAGCTCCGTAAGGCAAACACAGCTCATTCACCTGAATTAGTTATTCGGCTCAAGGGTTTTCCACCCTCTGAACCACAACCCTGGACTACACCCTCTGATATGGTTGGCTACCTAAATGGTCCAACTAATGGTTCCTGTAGGCTGTACTGATAATGTCTGTCATTGCCTCACCCACTCCGTAAACCGACCCGCTGAACCAACCTTCTATACACACCCCCTGTACAACCTCCTGAAAGATGCAATGGAGTCATTCCGTTCTGCATAAAAATAAACAATTAAATTTTAATCAAGTTTATACTACATGAACACATGAGATATATAAGGTTTCACATACATTTGCTTTGGCTTCGGTAGAAGCACCGTCAGAAAGAAGAAGCCCTGCCACTTCATTACAACCATTCTTCGTAGCCATGTGCAATGGTGTTTCTCCATACTACAAAACCATATATGATTAAACAATAATAATCGCTCATTTCTTGTAGCCCCATAGCAAAAACAGATTGTAGTGAAATGACATATAATAGGGCGAGAACCATATTGTTACTCACCATGTTTTTTGCTTCCTACTCCATGGTCTCACTACCAGCCAAGTTCAGCAGATACTTAACTACTTCAACATTGTTATGGCCAGCAGGAACAAAAAGGGTGGTCGGCATCTGCACGAAGATATATCCGTAAATTCATAAACTTGGATTAAACTACATATGAACTGAAAGTTTCAACCATAAGCCAAAAAATGATATTTAGATAACAAATTCAGTCGATGCAATCATAGCGATATCTCTCAAGGAAAAAAGTTCACAAACGCGAAACACCTAAAAAAGTAATTTTCCTAACAGCCTATAATCATTTACTCGTTATTAGTTCATAGATATCTCAATAAGGGGGTGTTTGGATTAGCTTATTTATTTTGGCTTACGGGCTTTTTTTGAATTTGGAAAAGCTCATAAGGCACTTTTTTCTGCTTACTTAACTCCATAAGCTTGACTTGATAAGCCGAGCAATATTCGGCTTATAACCTTTTCCAATTTCAAAGAAGCCCAAAAGATGGAAATATAAGCTAATCCAGTCATAGTTTGCAATCGTACTTGACCTACAATGTGCCTCTTGATCATACACAACCAAGGCTAATTCACATGATAGGCTTTTTCTGTCAAAAGGCAAGTTGTTCGCATCTGTACATACATTTCTCATTCACCCAGCATCTTCGCAAGACAATGCCTTTCATGTGGGTCAGGGCTTGACGAAAACTACTAATGAATTGCATTTTATTATAACAGAGATTTTCTAGTCCTTTTTCAATATAGAAAGATAGCCTGAACTCTTATCGAAGATAACATCTGTATGTTAGCCATGCACAAACCTCGTCTAAAGGATATGCATTTATAAAACCCCGTGCATACCAAAAGCTGTGATGTCTCATTTAAGCATTTGCAGTCGTGGATCTGTAACAGACTCTCTTGGTTGCGCGAACAATATCCTCAATCTCGAAGAAAGCAAGATATTCGACAACTAAAATATGTTCTTTTTAAAAGCTACTTTGCAAATTATTATCCACAAAAACTAAACTTTAAATAGAATTCTATAGTTTTAAAACGTGAAGGAAAAAAAAAAAAAAAAAAAAAAAAAAAAAAAAAAAAAAACAGGTACTTATAGCAAAAAAATATGACCTGAGGAAAAGCAAATCTCTCTAGATTAGCACCGTATGACATTGCTACATCATCCCCAACAATCCTCTCAACTGGTGCATCGACATAGACAAAGCTGTCCTCGACAGCCGTCGCACTAAACAAAACAAAGAGAAAAGGAGATTTTAGTGCAATAATGCATCATCGATCTGCAATTCATAAAAACACAGTTTAAAATTGAGGTGCCAATTCTAACCCATTTACATTTGCAACGGGAAGGATTAAGGGAGACGGTATATGGATATTTGTTTGTGGCACGGATTTGCAATTGCTATTAGAAGTTTCGTGCCACGCATCACCATACGCTGCAAATGGCATAAGATAGTATTAGTCAACATACATTAACACGAAATTAGAGACAATACACCAAAACAACAACACACTTGTATGTATAGGTATAAATTTTAGTCAAAATACGTTAACACATAATTGAAAGTAGAGTAGTTGGTGACAACGGGAGGATAAACCTGATCAGACACACATTTGATCCGCACTTATTTCATAGAGGCACGTACACATAATTTGCTCTGCAAAACAAACACATAAATTATGAAACTGTTTTTAATGAACCTTCTTGATTTTCTTACTTTCACGACATACATACTATTTTTGGCACTCCTCCCTTATTCAAGAGTCATTATACCTTGCCTTCCTACTTTACTAATGGCTTCCGCAATCATATTTCCCACTTCAGGTTTTTTTCGGGCACTCACTGCCACCACATCAGCTAACTCACTGTCTTTAACCTAAGATTTTACATACAATGTAAATCTTGATCAGAAATGTGTAGAATAAAAATATATAAAAGAAATGATGTAGAAAGGATTTAAGCCTTACGTTCTTTGATATCCGCTTAACCTTGGGGGTCACTTTCTTCTACAGAACAGCATTTCGCCTGCAGCTTGAGATAGGAGCAGAAGAAATAGAAGCAAATGACGACAATGATTGTGATGCTATGTCTTTGATTTTAGCATCAGCTGTCCCAAAAGTGCCAATGGACATCATGGGCGTGATTGATGTCATTTCCTTCTACAAACAAAACAATGTATCAAAAACAAATATCGGAGGGCTATTTTCTAAGTTTATCAGCTTTTTCGAGATTTTTAATAGCCGTTAAAGCTCGCTTTTTTAAGCAGATGGAGTTCCATAAGCGAAATTTTTTTAGCTTTACCAGGTTTTGAAAATCTCAATAAGCTAATCAATTGCAAAAAGGAACATTAGGGGGTGTCTGGATTATCACCTTCTTTTATTTACGGGCTTATTAGCTTATTGCCATTTCACCTTTGATATACTCGCTGATATGCAGTCCTAATTACAGAGGTGAACAAAAAATGAAGGCCAAATATATATTGACCAAAGCTCACTCACCATTGATACAGGCAAAGACTGATAGCACGACGACCTTCAATTCATCCTCGCACACATTTCCATTACACCGGAATTCTGAATCAAACCTGCAATTAACAGCAACATTAGATAGATCCAAACTTTTTTATAAATAAAAGCAACGAAACTATTGTCTGTATATGAGTCATTAACAGATGGTTTTGTGTCATGTTTGGGTGATTCCTGATGCTTCATTCTTTTGGTGTTTGGTGTGGTTGTGTCTGTTCTCTCGTCTCCAAACAGTTCTTTACGCACCGAGTTTTTTGTCACTTGAGTTTTAGGCACTGAAAGTGGGACGGATTCAGTTATGTGTTCTGCACATAAACAAAACCAACAAAATAAATGTGTAAAAATAATATACATATCTATAAAAGAATACCTACCAACTCCAGCCCTCATTTCAGCACCCAGCCGTACCCTTTGGACGCACCATTTCTGACCTAAATCCCACACCCGTTGGAGGTAAGAAACTGATCCATTTTTGCCCCCACTTCATCCTCCAAACACACGCATTTTAGCCCCATTTCATGACCCTAACCCGTCCACATTTCAGCCCCCAAACGCAGCTACTGCTGCCCCCATTTCAGCATCCAAACGCACCCGTGTCAGCCCCCACTTCAGCCAGAATACATGTTGCTTATGAGCAACAACTTTAGGTCCGCATTTGGTACCCACGATTTGTTGACAATATTTCTTATATGTTGCAGCAAGGTGTACCAAAAATCATATGTACCTGGACCATAAAATAACTTGTCAACTTGATTAACCATATGACACGATGCACGCAACACATATACATATGATGATGTACATATCATGCCATCGAAACACGACTACAACGCACTCGTAACCCTGATGTACATTCCCGACCAACAAATTAAAAATAAGAACTTTATAAAAATCAATAACTTATCATCTCTATTTCGTTACCTTCACAACAGTCAAAGAAACTCGCCTTTTTGGGCCTAGTTTGGTCTTCTTCATACCTATCCACCTACAAAAAGAAGGAACAACTATTCAATAACCAAATGAACTACACTTCGGTTACATAATATCGCCAACCTAAAAAAGAAAAAAATAAAGCGAGGTAACATGCATTTTGTCGGCGATCCTCTCGATTTCAGCAATCTGTATCCATGCAAAAAGACACACATAAGCCGAAAAAGGACAACAATGTAAGGATTAAATAATAAATGTTAGG
Organism: Artemisia argyi; assembly: GCA_030686995.1. NCBI lineage: Eukaryota > Viridiplantae > Streptophyta > Magnoliopsida > Asterales > Asteraceae > Artemisia > Artemisia argyi. The sequence continues at coordinate 101,417,987 of CM060698.1, read as the reverse complement.
CAAAATTATCACAAACATAGAATTCATAAAATTCAGAAATGTTGACATAAAATTCATCGGCGAAATTAAAATTACTGAAAAAGGAAACTGAAAATTATGAATTTGGTATACCGATTTAGATTCAAACTAACCCAATTTGGTAATTCCTGAATCCACTCAATTTAAACCCTAAAATTAAAAAAGAAAAAAAAAGTGTCAGCAAAGTGTGAAAGATAAAATTAATACACTAAAAATCAATACCATTAATCAATACAACAATGATTTACAACTAATCATAGAAAAACCAAAATCAATATAAACTAAATCTTACATATCTTTATGCAAACCATTGTACTCCATCTTCTTCATCATCTCTGCTACGCAAACGTGTATGTGTGTGTTGATTCTGGATGTCGCTATTCTTATCTAAGCAAGTGTGTGTGCGCGCGCTGATGGTACGTTGGTGAAGCTTCTCGATATCCCTATCCTTATCTAACCATTTTTTTGGACCGGATAGCACAGCAGGAAAGATGGATAAGTGGAGATGGATCAAAATAGCCCAAATATTAGGTCCAACAACATGGGCCATAATATTGGCGGGAAAGCGCAAGGGCGGGAAAAAAAGGGCGACGCAATACATCGTCGTTTGTTTGTGGAATTATACATACAGGTAATGAGCACAAAACTTGTATAATTCTTGTAGGACCGAATTTGAGCTTGTGCAGAGTGACTAAATGTACAGGGCCCAATATCCTAAAGGGCCACATATTTCTGTCCAACAGTGGCCACGAACATAGCAGTTCCATCACTTTACACAAAATCATTTTCCTTTGTAATTTAAAATCATTTCATTAATTGATGTATTTTATTATCTTAGCAACAACACGATTTTTGTCCTCCATCTTTAATTATATGACAAAAATGGTAACGTAAATTAGATACAACATACATATGTAATTCTTAACATATTTTTGTTGATTAAGGGTCCTAGTATGTAGTAGCGGCACAGGGCCACTTAAATTCATGGACTGACCTTGAATTCCAGCAAATGTATAACTCTTGACCTAGAAACCAAATAAGACTAGAGATAAAATTAGGTAAAATGATAAAATCATGAGGTAAATGATTTCTAAAATTTTTAACAAATTGCACCTCATGTTACAAATAACAATGATCTTCTTCAGTACGCCAACCTACATTATTATTATTATGTTTGCATCTCATGTATTTATAAAAGATTTGTTACTAAAGAAAAGAAAAAGATTTGATTTTAGAAAGATTCGATCTTTTAACATCCTGTTAAAATGAGGGAGAGTTTGTGGTTATTCTAAAATACAAATAATACACCCCCCCCCCCCCCCCCCACACACACACACACACACACCTTTATTTTTATTTTTTTCTAATAATGCTTTCGTTATAAAACTGTGAACCTGAAAGTACGGAACATAAAATATAACGTTTAACAAGTCAAAAATATTAAACTGTCAAAAAATACGGAAGCCATAAGGTGAGGGTTGTATGTTATGGTAGTGCGTATGTTATGTGATAAAAGATCGATTTGAGATGATCACTCTCCTAATACTTAATTAAACGAACAACTATGAACAACTAAACTTGAACTACTTTACTTAACTAACTTTTCATTCCTTTCTTCTCTGATTACTACTCATTCAAAGATTACTTTTATATAATAAAAGATGCATAAAAACTACTGCTACTCTAACTACTTTAACCACTAGCCTAAGAATTAGTAACTTGCATGGAAATGGAAACATGAATAACACTAGCCTAAAATAATGGGCACATCATGGCCATAATGCAATACTATGAAACAACTGTTGACCACTTCTTGTTGGACCATGCGTATCAATACTCCTCCCTTAAAACGAGCCTTGTCCTCAAGGCTCATGATTTTGTACCTCGTATCACGTGGTTTCCAATGTGGTTTCCATTCGGTTTGGAGAAAAACAATTTTTGGTGGATGACATTGGTGACCGACAAAATTTGTTTTCACGCAACGGAATATGGCAGATATGTCCTTGACGAGAGTGGCAAGGACGCAAGTTTGATAGAGATTCGTTGGGTGTAAGATAACGATTTCGTTTTGGACTGTTGGCACATTGTGAATCGGTTTGGTAAGCGGAGTGGGCAACACGGGTGTGTTCGTGATTTTGAGGTGACATAGTTTTCAATTTTGGCAATAGATGACGAGGAGGCTGTGCAAAACGGAGTCACAGCTTGGTCGGGGTTTCACAGTATTCCTAATGAGAGAGGATAGCCTTTCATTACCGGTTACAAGTTCTTCATTAATAAGTTTGAGTTTGGCGTTTGATGCGGCTAGCTGTTCATTGTGTAAGGTGTTGATATATAGCGATAAGTTTCGCAAGGTTCTTGGCCATGAAAGCCATGGACTCCTCGATTGATGGAGGCATAGTACTAAAGAATGAAAGCACCATTGATAGAAGATCATCTCAATCTCCTAATACGTAATTAAACGAACAACTATGAACAACTAAACTTGAACTACTTTACTTAACTAACTTTTCATCATTTTCTTCTCTATTACTACGTACTCATTCCAAGATTACATTTATATAGTAATAAAAGATGCATGAAAACTACTGCTCTAAGTACTTTACCACTAGCCTAAGAATTAGTAACTTGCATGAAAATGGAAACGTGAATAACACTAGCCTAAAATAATGGGCACATCATGGCCGTAATGCAATAATACTAAGAAACAACTATTGACCGCTTCTTGTTGGACCATGTCAATTCGTATCATTATTTAAAAAAAAATAAAAATAAAAAAAATAATAAAAAAACGTATCATCATATCCATGATAGACGACCATTATGAAACGAAGTAAACACATATATAGCAGTGAAAAAAAGACACCGTGCACCCAAGCTATGTAGAAAGAAAAAATAATACTAACTAAGAGGCAATTATGAAAATGAACATCTATTGTGCACGATGGAGACAATAATTGAAACGCATTATGAAATCAAATTTTTGCTTCGTGGTTGATACAAACGGCTAGCGTGAAGCATATAGATGGGCGAATCATATTGCACTAGCCCAATACAAAATGTTGGAACTATTTCTTCAAATGCATTTATATATATAAAAAGGTTCAACATCATAAACATATTCATGGCACATAAACATAACACAAGACCTCATTATAAATGAAATAGAATACAATTTTTTTTTCATAGATTTTAAGACTTCTTTTGAACCTTCAATTATGAATGCTCTAAGCCAGCAAGCACATTTAGACGTCTACTATCTGCAGTATATTTCGCTATATTAATTTTGCCGTATATCTCATGTTGACTATCTCACTCACTATTTTACTGCATCTAAAAACCGCCAACAAATTCATTTATTCACACCAATGAGGTCATGATTTGAAATTTTGAATAACAAACTTAATGTAAAATCAACATACTGTAGTATATCAATTGTGTCAAATTAAATGTGAAAATGATGATGATATTACACAGGATTAGTTGGCAGCGTAACTTTGAGTAGAGTAGCAATCTTATTTATTGTGTAAAATGCAAAAATGTTCCCTAAACTATCACGAAATCGCAAATATGGGACCGAGACAAAAAGGCACGCAAAAAAGTCACTAACGTTACGCAAATTTGCAAAAAAACCACCGAGAGCGCTTTTTTGCTAACTTCACTTAGTTTTTCCGTTAGTCAAGGGTATTATCGCCATTTCACTCGTTTCCCGCATTTGACTACCCACACTTTATTTGAATGACCAAATTTGCAAAGTTATAACTTAAGTTTTGGATCCAAAAACACACGTGGCATCCGAAGAGATTAACCTTTCCCTCCTTTTTGTGTAACTCGGCAACCTAAGCGATTGCATAGGGACTATTCAGTTCATCTTTATCCCGCTTACTTAAATACACCAAACCACACACACATTCCACCGAAACACACATAATCTCAACGATCAAAACAACCCACGATGGCAAACAATGGTAAAGGGAAGGGGATCTATATTGGTACCGAGGAAAAGGAATTTGATAAAGTATTAAGAACCTATTATCTAAATGATTTACTTCTTGATGCATATGGCGCAGAACCAATTGATGAGTATGGTTCTTATAGGCCGATTCCTAATGAGTTGAGAACTCAGATTCTGACCTATCTTAGGAAACAAGATGGCTACTATGAAGCGCTTTTGAGTGATTCGGAGGAGGAGGAGAAGGAAGAGACTGTGGATATCGTTTTACCAAAGTTTGATGATTTGGGAGAGAGGATTTCCCGTCTTGAAGTTGTGTTTAAGTATCTGAAGGATAAGAAGGACAAGAAAGAAAAAGAATTGAAGAAAAGGAAGAAAAAGGGTGATGCGGAAGGTAGCGGTTCCAACTACTAAACTAGTGTGTTTAGATAACTTTTGGGTGATGTAATGGTTGTGAACTCGTATGATCAATGAAAGTTTCGATCTTTATGTTACTAATATGTTTGTGTTTCAATTTTTGATCTTTATGTTTGTGTTTCAACATTCACAAGGTACAATGATACAGCTCATGCGGAAACTTTTAGATAGGGGTTGTTTGGCATGAGTGTATACATCAACATTTGTAGGTTGACTTTGGAAAGTCAAAATGCAATTGGTACATTGACAAGTTAATAAACCATATTTGAACACATAAGATTCATTTCATTCATTAAACCATAACCATAATTTTACTAAATTAACCCACCCTAACCTACATAAACCAAACCCCTCAGGTATTCCCTCACAGCAATCTCTATCTTGTTAAGAATGTTCTCGCGCATTTGCTTCTTTGTATTAAGACTGAGTGTTTTGATGGGTGATTTATTAATGTGGGAGTATATAGGAAGTGTGAGGTAGGTAGAGGCGTATTTAGTACGCAAAGTTATACCTGATTGACCCATTGTACTAAAAATACTCTTTCTAAGAAATGACTAAGTTATCCATTGACCCATTTTAACAGTTACATCCCAACTCCTCAATACATATAACATGAATAGACAAACACAGACATATAACATGAATAAACAAAAGACATACATATAACATTGATCAAAAAACAATATAGTTAAATATAGAGTACAAACATATAATCCAAAAGACAGTAAAGTGAAACATATTGTTCAAAGATCAGTGGCTAACACATGCAGAACTTGGAGTTGCATGCTCATCATCTGACTTCTTCTTTTTAGTTGGCCTGTCAACCTGAGATCTGTGAATGGGTGGTATTATTACTGTTGTAGAGTCAATTCTTGGCTAGTATCTTCGGCTAAAACAGCCATTGATCTTGAATGAGTACATACGCGCCTATGTTTCTAGTCTGTAAGCAGCATGAACCCACTCTTCAGGTATACCAACTGCTCTTCCATCCTCATTCATGTATTTTATTGCAGCCATAGCATGTTTACATGGTATTCCAATCAGCTCCCACTTCTTACAACCACACTCCTTCCAATCCATGTTAACAACACAATGATCCTCGTTAGGCACAAATACTTTATATAAAGAAGCTTCAATCCATTCAACAATGCAATCAGTAGCTTCTTTTTTTATTGCATCGAACATGGCTTGCACGGTAGGAGTAAGTTGTCCAACACTCTTTTCTATTATTTGCTGAACTACCACAATCATCTTCATCAAGTACTCCCTGATATATTCAAGACAAGTGATGATGGTTCTATCTCTGAAATCATTTAGCTGGCTATTGAACACCTCACATATGTTGTTTAAGAGTAGTCCGCATACGGCTTTGCCTGTTAAACAAATCACACATTTATATTAATATATGATCAATTATCAGTATGCTTTTGTCCAGTGCCACTTAATGAATTACCTGAAAAATGTGATATGCTCCATTGTTCAGTTGGAATCTTCAGCAACCAATCATAAGCTACAGCATTGTTATTCTTGAGGTGATCCATCTCTTTGTTGAATTCAACAACAGTAGTGGCTCTAGCTGCATTCCAAAGCATGTCCTTGTAAACACCTCCTTTAAAATGTGACTTCATCTCCTCATGAATTTGCTTAACACAAAACCTGTGTTTAGCATTTGGAAACACACTAGCAATGGCTTGTATCAATCTCTGTGAACAGTTAAGGTTATTGATGGTGTTAAAACTTTATATGTTCTCATTGTGCATAAAGCACATGATTAATTATAGAATAGAAATGTCACATTTTGCTTATCAGAAATGAAAGTGAACTTGCAGTTGGTTTGTATACCAAGATCCTCTCCTAGTAGTTTCAAAAACCAACACCAAGTTGCCTTATTTAGTGCATCAACTACAGCATATGCTACTGGATAAATTCCATTGTTTGCATCAATCCCAACTGCTGTTAGTAATTGACCTGGAAAAGGACCTGATATGCATAATCCATCTAATCCTAAGAATTCTCTGCCACAAGCTTTGAAACCTTGTTTCATAGCTCCCAAACACACATAAACCCTTTTAAAAGTTCTTTTTGCACTCTCTGGAATTGGTTCTAGCTATACATCATTTCTAACAGTATTTCCTGGATTTTGATTAACCAACTCTTGGGCATACTCTCTAAGCAGTGCATAATGTTTCATAAAAACAGGTATACCTGATTGATGTTCACAGTCTTTATTGCATAGCAAATCATACTTACTTACGGGAACATCTTCAATTAGCTCATCATCATCATCAATCACTTCATCATCATTTGGATTATAATCCAAATCCTCTGAATCACTCCTGCCACTCTTTCCTTCTATTTCATTATCCACATCTACTACTTTCACATTTCCCATGTGACCACCTACAATTGTAAGTCTATAACATTAACAAAAAATACACATTTTAATTAAAAAAAAAAAAAAAAAAAAAAAACCTCATGTTCAAGTAAATAGGAAAATGCATTGTGTCTTACCGTATCGTTCAAAGGCACGAACGATCGATGTAATCTAACCGGAACTATACGTTAATTAGAATTGTATCTGCATATAGGTGTTCGGCTTAATTTGGAAAAGAGTTGGAGGCAACAATGAGGGTTGTATCTAAAGTTAAAGGGGTATATTAGTCATTTCATGCGATAATACCCTTGACTAACGAAAATACTAACGGAAGTTAGCAAAAAAAACGCTTTCAGTTATTTTTTTTTTGTAAATTTGCGTAACGTTAGTGGCTTTTTTGCGTGCCTTTTTGTGTCGGTTCTATATTTGCGATTTCGTGATAGTTTAGGGACCATTTTTGCATTTTACCTTATTTATTTGTACACAGGGACAGAACCAGGGGTTCTCGCGGATGTCGGGACCTTTATAGATTTTTTCGATGTAGTGCTAATTTTTGAAAGAATGTCATTTTTTTTAAATGTATCTTAAATGCACCCGGTGTATCAAAATGTGTTTCTATATTACGGTTTCTAAAAAGTTTGTGCACCCAGTCATAAATTGATCCTGGTTCCGTTGCTGTTTGTACACATGCAAAGGTTACAATTTTGTTTCTTGATAGATATAATTGTCTAAGCTATCTTCTAATTGTAAAAGTTAATTAAAATACATAAGTCATGACTTTTACTAAATGGTTGTTCAAAATTACATATTCATGGTTTGAAACGCAATAAAACTTTCACAAAATAAATATAACGCGATATAATATCAAAGGCGGACCTACACTATACTAAGGTGGTTCCCGGGAATCACCTTAGAAATCGACAACATTTATAAGAGCATTCGGTGTCATAACCAAATGAGGAGGTGAAACTTTCACGTTTGCTTGTTAAAGGCTCGTTAACCACACCGCCCCTCCTTGGTTAAAGTCTTGTTAAAGGCGGTATTTGCATTTGTGTAACACTCGTAATAAACAGTGTATCACATTTCATAAATATGATTAGGATTAATTTCATATATCACCTTATTTTTATGATTAATTTCATATATAACTAAAGTGCAAGTATTGAATGCATAATATATAATGTTTTTAATGCATGTTTGGGTATATTTGAAATTTTCAACTAAAATGAGGAGAGATAGAAAATTGATGGAGAGATAGAAAATTGATTATATAAATGTGTATATATGCATTATCATATAAAGTAACTACACAATTTAACTTGGTGATGAATGAGCATCCAAAACTTGCAACTACTAGCAATTAAAAGCTTTGGTAATTTAATGAATGCTTTTTAATGTTAGAGACGAAAATGTGTTTAAATTAGTTTTTCTTCAACCACCAAAACACATATAATGTATTGATGATATTCTCAACCGTAAAGTCAAACACATTTTTTCTGAAATAACTTTAACCTTCAAAAAGATAAAAATAATGTTAGCATTTCTTTCTTTCTCCTCATTTAGTCTATTTTATTTTGACAATGGTCACACTTATATTATATAGTTAGAACATTGAATAGAAAAAAATAGTCTTTCAACTGACCAACTCGAAAACAATAGTGTATTTGTCTCATTTGAGTTTCAAAAATTATTTTTATAAGTTAAATGAAGCAACATTTGATTTTTAAATATAATAAAAGATTATATTTTTATAAATAAATTTTGTTTGTTAAACAAAGCTTATATATTTTAAGAATTTTTATTTTTTACATAATGTCTCGATAGAATCTCATGTGTCAAAGATAGTTAGAACATCTAAATGGAAGAAAAGTCTTTCGGCTGACCAACTCGAAAACAATACTGACATGTGTATCCGTTTCAAAGTCAACCCAAAACTATACAAACTCTAACACTTTAATTTATCCTTTTCCTATAAATACACCTTTGAGGCTTTCATTTTCTATCACATTCTCGTGCTTGCTACGTACATTTACATAATACATAACAAGCTAAAATATAAACCCAATGTCAAAAATGACACTTGTTAGCATTCTTCTTCTTTTTTGCTCGGGTCTCGCAACGAGGGCTCAAAGTAGCCCTCCTAGTGGTCCCTTAACCAAAAATGCTCCTCGAGCATTCTTTGTATTTGGGGACTCATTGGTAGACAATGGAAACAATAATTTCTTGCTTACAACCGCACGAGCTGATGCGCCACCATATGGGATTGATCTCCCCTCTCATCGTCCAACTGGTCGTTTCTCTAATGGTAGAAACATTCCAGATCTTATAGGTTGACCTCTCAACTTGTTCTATCAAATAAATCAAGAAACTCCGCCTTTATAATTCATGCATACTATATTTAAAATTATTTGTTGACAATGTAAATATTTATACGTTTTTATGATTCATAATTTTGTTACAGTGTTAGAAAAAACCAGTCATATTAAAATATTTAAGAGGCTCAAATGATACCAATAAATCTAATTATATATCATGTAATTCTCATACAAGTAGTTTGCTACCGCATGGTTTGTGTCTTTACACTGCGAGTTTAAGCCTACTAGTAAGTTTTCGGATTTTTTTTTTCCATGTTATCGTAAGAGTCTTTTAATTTATGCTCAATTTGAGTGCATGGTATAAAAATGTGTATAGACATTGACATTACACCTTCTAAACGAAAATAAATGAACGTTAATTACACAAGTTGACGAATTAAGATAATTATCATTGAGTTCAATGGGGTAAAATTTTCCAGGGGAGCAAATCGGGGTAGAGCCGCTATTGCCATACTTGGATCCGGAGCTGAATGGTAAAAAGCTGCTTAAAGGCGCCAACTTTGCTTCTGCAGGGATTGGAATTCTTAACGACACCGGATTCCAGTTTGTAAGTTGCAAATGCTTCAATATTGATTTTTCTTTCATGTTTTGAAGATAACATAATGGTTCGGGGTTTTTTTTTTTTTTTTTTTTTTTTTTTTTTTTTTTATTATTATTATTATTTTTTTTTGTTAAATTTTTTTAATCCAAAACCATAACACAAATGAACGTATGAATACTTATGTACAAACTGATTTTCCTCACACTTCCTCCTATATAAAAGAATTAGACTTTAATTTACAAATTCATATCTTCTTAAAAATAACTGCAATAATTTATTTATATTACTATAAGTGCCAAAAGTTGGGATTTCTCAAAAATTTTGCGATTATAAATGTAACCGAATTGTACATTTTTAGTAAGCGCCGCGAAATATTTATACTTTTTCTACAAGCGTGTACGAGTGACAATTTTGTTGGAGTTCACATTATTTGCTTCGAATTATTTGCATCTATGTACTGTGTAATGCATGTTTGGAACTCAGACCATTTATCAAGTCATCTTGTTCATTTTTGATAGGTGAACATACTTAGGATGCCGACCCAATTAAGATACTTTGAAGAATACCAAAAAAGAGTGGCTGCATTAATCGGCGCCGAGAAGACCAAGAAGCTTATTAATGAGGCACTCATTTTGATTACTTGTGGAGGCAACGATTTTGTGAACAACTATTATTTGGTGCGATACTCGTTAAGATCTTTTCAATATAAACTTCCGGACTATGTTCGATTACTTGTCACCGAGTATGAAAAGATTTTAGTGGTAAATGTTCATTCCACCATTTCCTTATAGATCATTTAATTTATGCACAAAATAAAAATGACATACGGATAATTAAGATGCATCTTATGTGCAGAGACTTCATAAACTGGGAGCTCGAAAAGTACTAGTAACAGCGACCGGGCCGCTTGGTTGTGCACCGTCCATAATGGCTTTGCGTAGCTGGAATGGGGAGTGTTCAACCGTTCTGAAAAACGCGGCAGACATGTTCAACCCGCAAGTGACGGCCATGACCCAGTTGCTAAATAAGAAACTAGGGAGTGATGTCTTTATTTCCGCCGACGCACATAATATATACATGGATTTCATCTCCAGACCCAAATATTTTGGTAATTCTTCATCCATATATGCATGGTTTCTATTCCTTTATTTTCAAAAAAATGCAACCACCTGTTAAAATGGCAACTGTTTGGATAAATACGTACTAACTTAACATGTTCTTGTAGATAAAATTCAGTACAAATTGACTAATTGTATAAATTTTAAGTATGAGCCAAAACAAAAGGAGTTTGGTCGAATCCCCCTGAATAGATCATATGTTCAGCTTATACTTTTGTTAAGAAGCTGGTGTTATTAGAGAACATGTCACTTAGGATCAAATGTTCAACGCAAATGTTTTCTTTTAATAACTGTTGATTCACTTTGTATTCAAATGGTATCTGTATTTTACTCATTTTTTACAGTTTTGAATTGTCTAGAGGCCGGTATTATGAATAGTTGTGAAAATATGTAGGATTTGATGAGGCTCATAAAGCATGTTGCGGACAAGGAAGATATAACGGGCGTGGCCTCTGCACTGCTTTATCAAACTTGTGCCCCAATAGAGACACGTACGTCTATTGGGATGGCTACCACCCGACTGAGAGAGCAAGCCGACTAATGGTGAAGGAAATCTTCAGTGGCACCAAGTACATGACCCCCATGAACCTAAGCACCCTCATAGCTATCGATTCAATGAAAGCATAGTCGTGATCATTTCTGGCTAAAATATGGCACTTCACTAGTTCAAGGGTAGTTTACATGAGCATATGTCTTTGTTTTCCAAATAAAATAAATATATCATTTATGTAAACCTTATTACTATGCCTACCAATTTGCTATTAATCTATTATTAACTTTTATGTTCATAATCCCTGAGTGGGATTATTTTGCTATTCATGTATTTATACAATATAACCATCACCAATGTGGCAAATTTGAACTTTATAAAAAAATACAAAGATTTACACACTGAAATTCATACAACCAAACTCTCCTTCATTATTTTATCACAACTCACTTGATTGCATAACCAATCTGTGATTTTGAGTTCAATAAAGATTACAAGAGAAAAAATATAAACGATTACAACCAGAAACTTAAAAACTTTCAATCACAAAACCAGAGAGAAAACTCACTAATTAAACACACACACCCAAAAACTGACTTAATTAATGAAACCCTAAAACTAAAGTGTAGCTTATATACAGTACTTCTTTAGATCCGAAATGCGCGGCTCATCCTTCTATTTACACTACTGACCAAATCTTTATAATTTTGCCACATTTAGTCTCTGTAGAAATAATATAAAGCATACAAAAACAAAAACAAACCACGACAGAAAACTAATTATAAAGAAAAACGTACCATTTAATACCATGTACCACCAAATCGCTTTCACAAATCCTCCTAATAAACCAAAGTTAGCTTATTCTTCCAATAGTAAAGTAGTGAGATCTCACCCTTTGTGCCCTCATGAAAAACCGGGCTCTATTAATTAGCCTTTTCAACCTGGCTCTATGTCAATTTTTCTAGTAGTGAGATGTCCTCGAGGTCTCAAGTTCAAACATCATTAGTTACACATCTTGGGGTGGCCAGAAAAAAGATTGGAAACGGTCGTGGGATACCCCGATTAAGCCACGTATATATATCTTAGTCAAAGACCCGCCTTCCCCTAATAACAACTAGAATAACCTCATACATCTGCCCGTTTATCCATTAATTTATAAAATATACTCATTCTAATAATTCATCAATTTCTAACATCACAATTACAAAAAATAAAAAATATAAATATAAACCAGTGATTTACAAAACATAGAAAAATGTTCGGTTGCTCATCCACATTGTAGCCACTAGAATTTCGTCATTCTTCCCTAACGCATCATTGCAAGTACGTGTAGTGTAAATTTCCAATTCCAGGTCCCACCTTTTTCTTCTGTTAGTTTGAACGGCTCATTACTGTCACTGCCGCTAAAGCATTGTATGTATTCTATACCATCTTTATCTGAGATGCTAAACATCCTCGTTCAAGGCATTTTAACATCGTTATTTTAGCCTAAGTCACTACTGCACCATGCAGTCGTTATAGCATGAAATACCTTTGCACCATCGACTCTCATATCGCTGCTACATAATTTCCTTCTAGACGGTAGACAATTGTGTTCTAGGCTTCTACCTGCTACACTTTCGTTCAAATCTGCTAGAGAATAAGAGACGTGTTTGATCTGTAGAAATTACAGAAACGTTTCAGTTCTAAATTTTACCCTTGTGATCACTGATTCCCTATATTGTTTTATGTTGTTGATCTGATTCCATACTAATGGCTATATTTATTTAGATTCAACTTGCTTCATAACTTGAAAACATGAAATCTTATCTTGAATGCCAATTTTAGAGCAAGATATATTTTGTAACCTTACTCACTGTTATTTTATTTGCTCAAACATATGATGTAGCTGGGTGAAATGGCTATTTTTAAAGCAATGTAATAATCAAGTTATGTACAGTTTAATTAGTATACAAAATGAAACTGTACTCTTATGTTAAATGCTCTTATGAAATTGTTTTTATGTAATTAAACGTATTGGATTCTTGATTTCTTGTTTAACACTTTTCAAAACACGTACTCATTATCCTAACAGCGGTATTTATCTTGTCGAAACAATATCAGATAACATAGTATTTGTTGCTATTATTAGTTAGTCTTACAAAGAACAGAAAATATCAAACCATATGTAGAATAAAGCTTAATTATACTAGATAGAAAAAATTGAGAACCATATTTAAATTAATAGTTAATACTAATAAACAAAAACATTGTAATAAGCTCAATATGTGCTTGTCCATTTCTAATTTGGTTTTCGATAGTGCATTTTATATATTTCATTAAAACATATCGAAATAATATCGAAGTAATGTTTGAACACATGGCTTCTAGTTGTAAGAAAAACATTGTAAGAAGCATTCAAGTCAGAATTTCAAGGTTCAACAAATAGTGCATTTTATATATTTCATTAAAACATATCGAAATAATGTTGGAACACATGGCTTCTAGTTGTTATAACATAAACAAACTGTATATGTTGTTTAAAATCAACACATTATAGGTACTTGTCCAGGTACATGATGGTGGTTAAGTTCATGGGTCTCATATATTCTTCTGCGCCGCTCAACATCTGGTCCACGATAAGTCTGTTCGCTCTTTCCGTTGGGTGAAAGGCATCCCAAAAGACATACTTGTCTCTGTTGTCACACAATAATGACCATGGGGTGCATAAACCCAACCCGTTAAATGGTCCTTGTCCACAACAAGCTGTTTTTGAGTTCTCAAACCCTGCATTGGCAATTCAAATGGTCAACAATACTGAAACTGATATAAGAGCTAAAGTCCTAATCATTCATATAGCATAAAATCCGCGAGTTTGTAAAGCATAGAGCTAAGTGCTTAAAATGAAGTTTTTGTTTACCGTATGCCTGAGGATCTGATATAAAATCATTGTGCATCAGTTTGGTATTGGCTGCAATGAAAACATGAGAACCCAATTCAGCATTGAGGTCTTGAACCATTTGGGCGAGTTGTGGTTCATATAGCGCGGCCGCAGCTTGAAGCTTGATTGCACATTCACCATTTAAACTGTGTTGTGCTATCTCTGCTGGTGCACAACCTAACGGTCCAGATCCCATAAGTATCGCCCTTCTAACACCCATTTCATGCAATGTCTGCATCATGAATAACCATAAATATTGAATTTGTAAGCATTCTTTTCTTCTTCTTCTTCTTTTTTTATTATTTATTATTTATTTTTTATTTTTTTTATTTATTTAATTTTAATTTCAAAATTAACTTAATAAAGCATGTAAAGTATGTCTACCTTGTTCAAATTTAACAAAGTGTATAAAGTGTTCCATTTGAAAAAACTATGTGAACAAATTTCAAGTATCTTTGCACAAACAAAATATAAGTTTAATTCTAGCTATACAAACTCATTTTCACGCGAAAAGAAAACGTTGATTTAAGCTCCAAATCATTAGATTAGAAGAATAATCAACTAGAGATCGAGTAACTAATTGAATACTCATAATGAAAAAGCACATCCAAACACCCCTGGATACAGCATGGTATTCAATACTTTTCTCCTCTAATGCTTTTAAATAACTATTGAAAAACCATACCATCAAAATCTTGCGATACTCAGACAGGAGGAGGGCCACATAGTCGGGAAGAGTATACTGAAAAGACCTTGCAGAAAACGGCATCAGGAAATAGTTGTTGACAAAATCGTTGCCACCCAACGAAACAAGTACTAAAGCATTGTTTACAAGCTTTTTTGCCTCTTTTTCACCCATTAAGGAACTTAATCTCTGTTGGTACTCCATGAAGTATGTTAGTTGTAAAGGCATTCGAATTATGTTTGCCTGCATGAATGTCATTGTCAATGCTATGGATTATTATTTTGTTACATGTTAGGTTATAATAAACAAAAGTACACAATGCAAAATTTCTATCTTCTTATTGAACACATACTGTATGTAACAGATTTTTTTTTTCCTTTTTTTTCTTTTTTCTTTTTTTTGAGGTGGTGACAGAGTCTGTAAGGGCAAAACTATCTTTTACCTTAAGTTAGTTTTTTTGTGGTTAGCTATCTTTAATCTCTTTTTATGGAACAAAAAGCTGTCTATAATTATTAAAATCGAATCTAATAATTTTAGAAGCCTCCGCTACAACGCGCGGCCATTTACAACCTCGTTATCATCATAGTACGTTTTTTCTCTTCGTATATGTATCTTCATAGCTCTTTATCACGTTTATTTGGTATTAAAGCTTTCTCAAAAACTAGGCGATTTTAATAAATTAATTACAGCAACAAAGTAAACTGAAACTCCGCAAATATATTTATTTGAGTTTCCTACACTATATTATTGAATGCAAGATTTAATATGCCTGGCTAAATGTTACAAAAGAAATATGATTGTATAGGTATAGCATCAAAAACATTTCATTTAAAACAATAAATATCTTATGCTTTGTCTAATAATTTGTTGACTTTTGGCACACTTAATTTACGTTACAGAAATATAATTACATATTGATACATGGGAAACTTACGAACTGAAATCCGGTATCATTGAGTATTCCTATTCCGGCAGACGCAAAGTTTGCACCTAAAGGAAGATTCTTATCCGTCAGCGCAGGACTCAAATAGGGTAGTACGGGTTCTGATTCAAGATGTTCACCTGTTTGAACATAAAGTTATCTAATTATAGCATCTAAAAAACAAATGTATATACATATTGAAATGAAATAATATAACATTAGGAGAACCTGCCTAGTCTCAATATATTATGAGGGGAAGCGTACTTAACTGATAATGTCGGGGATGTTAAGGCCATTGGAGAAGCGGCCATTTGGACGATGTGAGGGTGTGTCAATGCCATAAGGTGGTGAATCGGCACGTGCGCTAGTATACAAAAAGTTGTTGTTGCCGTTATCAACCAAAGAGTCACCAAACACGAAAAATGGTCGTGGTTGGTTTGCTTTCGGCTCAGCACCATTAACCCTCATCGCCAAAAACGAGCCTAAAAACAACCACAGGATACTCATTCTCTATAACTTTGAGAGATAAAGAATATAGAAAAAGTAACTAGCGATTGAGTTTTATAGTGATGGAAGGTTTATAAACTGTATCGTTACTTTCAAATGGTGAAAATGCAAATGTCATCTCAAGTTTGAGACTAATAAATATAAGTTTGAAAAACAATAAATTTCGTCATTACTGCAATATTAAGGTTTCAAAAGTCAGCGTTGACTATTAAAATTTATACCTTGTATTTCAAACCATGCCATCACTCATAAGGTATAACTATTAAAGTTTATGATGTACCATTTATTTGATATTGTGTTCACACTCACTTTTTTCAAAATTTAATTAATTGGATTAATCCTTATATAGTATGGTTTATTAAAAACAATATATTGTGAAATACACATTAAATAGGAAAGTACATTTATAGTCCGGCATGTTGTCATAGTAACGAGGCTGCCTTACTCGGTGGTCGCCAACAACAGTGATTGATGTATGTATGAAGTTTAATTTGTATAAGTAAAACTTAAAAGTCAATTAATATACACATAATTTCCAGGGCCGTCTCGTGAATTTTCGAAACCTTGTGCCATAGCGAAATTTATTCCCCTCAAGCAACATAAAAAATCTATATATAAAAATAAAAAATCCAAATATATGAAACACGCGACATCAAAATAAACGGTGTTTAACAAGTTTATTTGTATCATACTATAACTATATTATCAGTTAACCTTAAATCTTAACTACATTATAATGCATTTAAGTCATTCCTAAAAAGAAAGTCTTAAAAAATTAAGACCAAAAACATTTTTTTAATTAGAAATATTTCAAACTAACACATACATATGAATAGGAGTTACATTACATTATGAATTTTAATATCTTTAATTGTAAGAGTTACTAATATTTATAAACCTCATTAACTTGCAACCCCATTTAATCAATGTTATATAACAGCACATTTAATCAATGTGATATAACTACTTTTTAATGCATATTTCATATATATAAAGCTTACAAATTAACCAACAAACTAACACAGTTTCTTTTCAGCTTCTAAACACACATTACACTATTAATAATTTAAATGTTCTAATTATAAAAAACATATATCTACTACGTTTTAAAGTATTTGGGACAATGCTAAATAAAGAGGGTTTAAAATGAAAAGCATTTGCTCGCCATATACATAGTCACCGGGTACCCGCCGCCGCATTGCTCGAGTACCTTTCTATACTTTTTTATATGAGAATTTGAAAATATACTAGCGTTGTGCACGAAACAAAATGGACCATTCCTAAACTTAGTCTCAAACGAGGGATTAAATTGTTAATTTCATGAACTCACTTGTACTAACTTAGAAATAAAAATGAAATATTAGGCAGAAATGCAAAACCTAAAAAACATTAGGGGTACAAAGTGAAAATTGTTCTAAGTCGCCATATTCCTCAGCTGTTTTAATATTGTAAAATCCATCTAACCTTGTTCTTTTTTTCATTTTCTTTAAAGTTGCATAAAACCACTCAATTTTTACTTGGGTTCCGTCAAAATTAGTGGATCTTGAGTTTTAGAATACAATTTCATCACTTTTATGTAAAACCGAATTAAAAACATCACTGCCGTATACAACCTTGAGGCGTGAAAATTTGGAGACCACGTGCAGTTAATCACTCTTTAATCACTCTGCACATCCTCATATTCGGCCTAGATAATTTGTTTTGTGTAACTAATCATTAGAAGTGAATACTCTAAACTTCTACATGAGCAAAATATAAGTTATAGTTTGATCGTCACAAATAACCAAAAGCTCGATCATGTATTAAGTAAAAAAAAAAGATGATTTGCTCAAAAATGCTAGCTAGGATATTAATTTCACAATTTCATCAACAAAATATTGACTTTTTTTATTTATTTTATACTTAGGCAAATATGATTGCTTTTTATTTTCCATGTGTAAATGCATAATAAGTTTTGAATAAAAGTAGTTGAAGTGCAAAGTGACAAAACACGATAAAACATGCATTATTAACACGTGCTTATACGTTTCGCGTTAGATACTTTTGGTTTTCTTGCATTTGAGTCAGTGGAGCTCCTCAACAGGGTATAACGAGTTATCCATAGCAATGTTATAACATTTATATTCACAAATATTGTTTTCAAAAGAATTAGTTCTGTAATTCAAAAAGCTAGTGGTGCAGCTTGTTTTACGTTTTTCTTTCACCTCTATGTAATTCTAAAAAATTTATGAAATTGAAAACCGATCATCAATCTAGAAAAAAAAATAATTGGTGCGGAAATTATGACCCATGCATTCTTTATGAGTGCCGATTGACCTTTTTTCCAAGTGACTTAACCTTGAACACTGAGCACTTATTACAATAATCTTAACATGAGTTGGAATTAATTCATTACCCATAACCAATGTTTTAAAACCCGGTTTTTTGATTGACCCGGCCAAGTCACCGGGTTACCGGTTCAACCGCGGGATCAAACCGGTTCTGTGAAGGAGGAAATAAACTATATAGCTGTTGGAGAAATATTATAGGATACCATCATGATAAAGTATAACAAGCTTTTTAACAAGTCGAATACATTGAAAATCTAATACCAACCATGATCAAGTACTAAACACATACTATCCAACAAAAGAAACATGTCCCAAACTTCAAAACGGCATTACATAATGTGACAACTGGCAAATTAGGGAGCCATTTTGAAAACCCGCATTACGTTAAAAGTTCGTTTATAAATTTATATTTGAAATTTTATTAGTAACGAACTTGTAAAACCTATATTGTGGTTGATTATATTTAAAATTTTTATGGAATCGAATTTGGATTATCGATGTGATGAGAATTTATTTCGAGATTTTCATTTGGCACTACGTTGACTCCGGCACTAGAACGACCTAACAAAATTTAATGTTTTGAATTACGGTTCGACTATATGTTTATTTATTGAACGTATCGTGAGATTTTAAATAATTTGGAACGAGCTCGGTTTGAGTATGTCGAGATATTTTTGAAAAGTTACGGGTTTTGGTCCGTGTATTCTACACTAGCCACCTTACCCTTAATATTACTAATACCATTATTATTATTATTATTCTTATTATTATTGTTACAAAGAAAGAAAGAAGAAAATAAAAATAATAAAAAGAGTAACTACAAAATCGTCCTTGTGTTCCTGGTATACACACAACACACCAACACCCTCACCAATATTAACTTATCTCTCTCTCTCTCTCTTTGAACACCATAACCACCGCCACCTACACCGGCCTCCACAGCCACCACCACCACTCCCACACACAAAATAACACCACCATCTTAACCATCTCATCCCGATCTATCTTTTGGTATAACTCACGCGCCCTACAACCTCCCCTAACACCACAAAATCATCATCCCCGCCACAATAACACCACCTTTTCATATTTTTCTTGTTGGGTTTTTGAAGAAACGTAATCTTGGAGCCATTTGGAAGGTGAGTGACCACGAGTTTCAACTCGTGTATCTCGTTGTGTTACCCAAATCGTAGGTACACGAGTTTCTTGAATGGGTTTTGTGAAATAATGATGGGAAATGATGATTTGTTAATAAAAACTCGTTTAGTATCCGGGTTTGTGATTTTTCCTTGAGGGTGTCGACTTGGAACCGAGAGCTATGCTCTCGGCTTGTGCCATTTTTGGATTTATTTTGATTCTTGATGATTTTTGGTCATTGGTTCTCGATTTGTGGATGTTTGGATCATTATTTTGATGATTTGATTGAGTTGGTTGTTTGGAAACCACCATTTTGGTTGTTTGGTTTTGAGGCCGACGACCCCATAGGGTCGGTTTGGTTTTGGTTCGAGCTCTCTAGAGCTAGCCGAGACCCTAGAGGTCTCGGGTGGGACCCAAACCTTTCGTGGTAAACTTTGACCCGGGGTTTGACTTGGTAAGTCAACCCGTACATGTGATTTTGGGTTGATTATTGATATTTAGTAGTATGATTATAATGTTGTTGGTTTTATATCTTGTTGCTATATTTGAGTTGGTGATGAGATTATTCGTACTCGAGGTAATGCTTATGGAGTTGTGTTGATGAGTATGATATGGGGACCGATTGTGTGACGATCAAATTAGATGACGGAGATAGGTTAGTCGGGTACCGTAGTCGGACCCTATTGTTGTAGCACGTGTTATGGGTATTGATTGGACGGAGTTGGAGTACTTGATTTTGACGGATTTGATAAACTTCGATGATTTATTTAAATAATATATTAGGCTAATATTAGACCTATAGGTTGTTTTATTATTCTTTTTGTTGTGACTTCTTGTTTTGTGTTCTGTCGACCCTCCACCCGCATGGATACCAAACGTCAAACTCCAAACTAATATGAGAATAATACGAGAAATGGATTTTTGGAAAGTAAAAAGGAATACGTTCGGGATTGGGAATATTTGATTTTGAGGAAATGATTTCTGAACAAGTTTATATTGTTAGGAAGTGCCGAGTCCGTAGTTGCCGTTATTTGATTTACTATACATCTTACTTCTACCGATTTCTTCTTGCTGATTTCTGGACTTGAGGTGAGTCATAGCCTCACTTTTTACTTGTGAACTTTGTTTTCAATACTTGGGGTGAGAAACGTGCAAATTATTTTATGTGGACTATTATCGCTTTTATTTTCAAAACTTGCTATGCTTATGGAACTAGGAAGATTTGTCAACATTAGTCACATAGTGTATTATCGCGTGCGGACTAGTTATTGTTGGCTTATTTGAGGATTTTAGATACTATAGTGTGCACCAATAGGATTATGATACTACGGAGGTTATCCGTGTATTTATGATATTACGGAGGTTATCCGTGTATTTATGTTGTAGCAGAGGGTATCCGCAGGTTTTGAGTTAAGCCCTAGTCTAGCTAGCAAGCGTTTTGCGTATATGTCCACTTGATTGAATTATGAATTTAAACCTATGATCTCACCAGCGAAAGCTGACTTTTAGCACGTTTTCTCATGTAATTAAGTGATGATTTGGATGCTTGGATTGGAAGGCTTGGCTATGGCACTTGGTTTATTGATCTATTTTCTAAAACTCTGATATATAATTGTGGACCTATGTTTATTCTTTTGGGCCTGACTTTGGATGAATTTGGGATAGATGTAAACTTTAAAACCCCGTTTTGGTTGTGTTTTTCTTATGTTTACTTTATCTCGTTCTTGTATGTCTTGTGTTGGATACCAATCCCCGTAGCACCCCGAAAGCTTGTTGAGTCTTCTGCTGTGCCAAATTTTGGGAGTGTTACAGATTGGTATCATAGCCAAGGTTATAGAGAACTAGGTTAATAAAACACCTAAACTATAACCGATTTTTATAGAAAACGATCCTCAACCAATGCCCGCCATCCCGCCAAGCCGAAGCATCTTCGATTATATTGAGGTATTATTAGATAATGATTTGAAATGAGATTTTTGAGATGAATTGTGAATATTGGATATATTGATTATGTGATATGATGGCGTTTTGAGGAATTATATGGCTTAATTGTTTTATAAATGTTTTATTAATGCGGTATTTGAAATTCTTTATTGAGATTATATAATTGGGATTTTTATGATGGTTTTAATACGGTATTTTGAGTTCGCGGTTTAGTTGTTTTGAAACACTTACACCTACCCTACGCCGTTGTCACAAACCATGACCTCCTATTCATACGATGTTACTGAGGATATTCTTACTGCAACTGTTCACCCAGCACAGATCACCATGGCTCCTGATGATCCTTACAGGATTGCCATGCGTTCAGCTACTGCGTCACCGACAGCTTCTACTTCTGCACCGCCTGTTGCACCTACTACGCAGGGACCCTCATCTTCTCTAGGTCTCCCTGGTACTTCGAGAAAGTTTACTCTTCATCAGGCTTTGGCTCGTGTGGCTCCACGTTTTGCCCATCGAGCTACGGCACGTATATCGGTACTCCCTGCTTCACCACCTTTACACTTTGATGCTCACACTCTTCTGTCAAATGCACCACCCACATCATTGCGTCGTCATCCTAGATCACCTACCCCATTACCACATGGTTCACCTATTAGGATACGACGATTGATGGAGTACTCTTCCGATGAGGAGGAGGAGGAGGAGGAGTACGAGGGTGAGGATGAGGCTGATGACCCTCAGGAGGCTGAGCAGGGAGATGATGACCCTAAGGAGGAGGATGATCCTCAGGAGGAGGAGATGCCTGATGATGATGGTTTGCCAGCACAGCCAGTTGAGGCTGAGGAGCCTGATTCCCCGATACATCCATTAGAGCCTGTTTCACCTGATCATCCATTTTTGTTTGATTCACCACCTGGTAGTCCCGTGGCGTCGGACGTGCCATCTGAGGTTTCTGCTGAGCATGCAGAGTTGGGTGAGACTGGTAGGATGTGGGCTCAGATTACTGCTTTAGGTGAGAGGGTTACACATATGTCTGAGTGGATTGATAGAGTGACAGTTGAGTTCATTGGAGAGTTGAGGATTGACTTGGTTACGGCTGAGAGGAGAGTTACTGAGATGAGGAGAGGCATGATGGAGATTCATGAGCATATGGAGAGCTTACAGAGAGGTTTTATCACAGCTCGCGAGGCGGATCGCAAGCTGTGGCAGAGAAACACTTAGCTGGAGAAGGAGGTAGCAGACCTCAAAAGAGATAGCGATACCCATAGTGTGGAGTTGGGATCATTGTGGAGAGAGCTAGATGGTTTAAGGCAGGAGTTGAGGAGCCTACACCAGCATCGTGGCTAGATAGTTGGATTATGTGGTTATGTTGCTTTCTACACCGAGGAGTGTTCGGTTAGAAAAGCTAGTTATCTTATTTTGATGTATTTTCCGTTAGTTATTCGTCTCGTTTGGAACGATTTATATCTTTTGTGTCTTCTGTAGTTGGAACGATGTTGGATCACTATTGTATGGACGATGGTTATTATTATATGATGCTATGTGATTTTTGGATGTTATGGAAATTGAGTTCCTATTCGCCTTATTGTTGTCTTGTGGTGTATTGCTGATATTATTTCCATGACTTGGCTTCATTTATTCAATTCTTGTTGAGCGTATGATAAGTTCTATCGGAGACTTATGAACCTTGTATGATGTTTCAGATCAATGGCCCCACGACGAAACCCTGTCAGAGCTACCCGAACTGGAACTGCCGCGACAACTCCTGGTCGCCGAGGACGCCGTCCTACTCTAAATGTTGAAACCCCTACTCCTGATAACCTGGACACTACTAACCACAACAACAGGAATCAAAATGTTGATGTTCAGGGAGACAATGATCATGTTCCACCGAAGGCACCTACTGTGGATCAAGCAACGATCAATCAACTTGTGGAGCAACGAGTTGCTGAGCTACTAGCTGAGTCAAATCATTCCAACAACTCTGCTGGAACTTTTCCACCTGTTCGTCCTAATGGATGTAACTACAAGGAATTTTGAATTTGTGGACCCATTGAGTTTGGAGGAACTGAAGGAGTGGTCTATTTGGTCAGGTGGATAGAGAAAACTGAGTCAGTGTTCAATGTCAGCAACTGTGCGGAGAATGCAAAGGTAAAGTTTGCTTGTTTTACCTTTAAGGACGAAGCTTTAATTTGGTGGAACAATTATCGAAATTCGGTTGGGAGTGATGTGGCATATGCTATGACTTGGGAACAATTAAAGTCTTTGCTGATTCAGACTTACTGCCCAAGGAATGAGGTTAAGAAGCTGGAGATTGAGTTCGGGAATCACAAGGTGAAAGGTACTGATATGGCTACTTACAATCGTCGCTACCGAGAGTTAGCCTTGCTTTGCCCAGATATGGTTAGGACTGAGACTCAAAGGATTGAGCGGTATACCAATGGGTTGCCGGTAGCTACGAGGAACGATGTGATTGCTGCTAAGCCTGCTAATATTCATGAGGCTATCACAATCGCTCAACAATTGATGGACTCGTTGGTATTGGAAGGAGCCGAGAAGGATAAGAATGGAAAGAGGAAGAGGGATAATCACTCTAAGGGTAATGATCACCGAAACAAGCGACAAGCAACTGCTAGAGCTTATGCTATGGGAGATGGAGATAAGAAGAACCAAAATGGTGATACACCCAAGTGTGGTCGTTGCTACCAGAATCATTCGGGATGATGTAAGGTAATATGTCAGAACTGCTCAAGGAAAGGACACACATCTAGGGATTGTAGGGCTCGACCTCTTGCTATGGTACAAGCTACTCCCGAAGCTAGGAGTAAGGCGAATGTTACTTGTTTTGGATGTGGAAAGAAGGGACATTATAGGAATGAGTGTAGAGGATCATGGAACCGAGGAAATTAAGGATCGGGTGGTAATGGGTACAATCATGGAAATCGTGGAGTTGGAGGAAACTGTGGACGTCAAGACAATGAGGACCAACGTGTGGAAGCGGGAGCTGCTCATGGGAGAGTGTATGCACTCGGAAACGAGAGAGGAGAAGATCCGAACGTCGTTACTGGTACGTTCCTTCTCAATAATCGTTAT
Source organism: Artemisia argyi (assembly GCA_030686995.1). Classification (NCBI taxonomy): domain Eukaryota; kingdom Viridiplantae; phylum Streptophyta; class Magnoliopsida; order Asterales; family Asteraceae; genus Artemisia; species Artemisia argyi. Next base: position 101,393,167 of record CM060698.1, on the reverse strand, counting down.
GCTTCCATACTATTTGATACTGGTGCCGATAGAAGTTTTGTGTCCACTACGTTTGCACCCTTACTAGAAAAACCCCCGATGGCCTTAGGAATTGGTTATGATGTAGATTTAGCTAATGGGAACATAGAAAGGATTAAGACTATTATTCGCGGTTACACGTTAAATTTGTTGAATCACCCTTTCAACATAGATCTTCTACCCATCACGTTAGGAAGTTTCGATTTCATCATTGGTATGGATTGGTTGTCGAAGTATCGTGCTCACATACTTTGCGATGAGAAGATCGTGCGTGTGCCTTACGGAAAGGAGATTCTAAATATACAAGGAGATCGAAAAGGTTCGAGGAGCCCATCCCGATTAGCGGTCATTTCTTGCACTAAGTTACCAGAGCTAATGGAAAAAGGATATTGCCTTTTCTTAGCTCAAATCTCTGAGAAAGGAGGGAAGGAGAAGAAGGAAAAATGCAATGGAGATGTGCCTATAGTTCGTGACTTTCCGGATGTATTTCCCGATGATTTGCCGGGAATCCCGCCTACTAGACAAGTGGAGTTTCAGATTGAGTTGATGCCTGGTGCTGCACCCGTGGCACGAGCGCCTTATCGACTTGCACCCACTGAACTGGAAGAGTTGTCGAAACAATTAGCGGAGTTAGCCGAAAAGGGATTTATACGACCAAGTTCTTCACCTTGGGGAGCCCTAGTCTTATTTGAGAAGAAGAAGGATGGATCGTTCCGTATGTGTATTGATTACCGAGAGCTGAACAAATTAACGGTGAAGAATAGATACCCGTTACCGAGGATCGACGACTTGTTCGATCAGCTTCAAGGATCGAGTGTGTATTCGAAGATCGATCTGAGATCGGGATATCATCAGCTTCGAGTTCGCGAGGAAGATATTCCGAAAACGGCTTTCAGAACCCGTTACGGGCATTATGAGTTCCAAGTGATGCCGTTTGGGTTGACTAACGCACCAACATTATTCATGGATCTCATGAATCGAGTGTGTAAGCCTTACTTAGACAAGTTTGTGATCGTGTTCATCGACGATATTCTAATATACTCAAAGAGCGAGAAAGAGCATAAGGAGCATCTAAGACTCATCTTAGAATTGCTCGGGAAGGAGAAGCTGTATGCCAAGTTCTCCAAATGTGAATTTTGGATTCTGACGGTACAATTTTTGGGTCATGTGATTGATAGTCAAGGAGTTCATGTAGATCCCGCTAAAATTGAAGCTATTAAAGATTGGGCTGCACCGACAACCCCAACGGAAGTTTGTCAATTTTTGGATTTAGCCGGTTACTACCGAAGATTCATTGAGGGATTTTTGAAGATAGCAAAACCGTTGACCAAATTGACCCAAAAGAATGTTAAATACGAATGGGGAGATAAGGAAGAGGAAGCATTTCAATTACTTAAGGAGATGTTGTGTAGTGCCCCTATCTTAGCATTACCTGAACGTAGTGAGGACTTTGTCGTCTATTGTGACGCTTCTCATAAAGGTTTGGGAGCTGTGTTAATGCAACGAGAGAAGGTAATAGCTTATGCTTCCCGACAACTCAAGAAGCACGAGAAGAACTACACCACCCATGATTTGGAGTTAGGTGCTGTGGTTTTTGCCTTAAGGATATGGAGACATTACTTGTATGGAACCAAGTGTGTTGTGTTTACTGACCACAAAAGTCTACAACACATCTTGAATAAAAAAGAGCTCAACATGAGACAACGACGTTGGATTGAGCTGCTAAGCGATTATGATTGCGAAATTCGTTATCATCCTGGTAAAGCAAACGTCGTTGCTGATGCTCTTAGTCGAAAAGAGAGAATACCACCGTTACGAGTTAGGTCATTGGGAATGACTATCGTATCGCCGTTACCGTCTCAAATATTAGAAGCTCAAATAGAAGCGTTGAAAGCAGAAAACCGACCTGCTGAGAATATATTTGGGATGGCTGAAAATGAAAAAGGATTTGTTAAGCGTTCTGATGGAATATTATGTTTTGGAGACAGAAGTTGGGTACCATTGTATGGAGGACTTCGAGAGTTGATTATGCATGAGTCGCATAAGTCAAGGTACTCTATTCATCCTGGCTCTGACAAGATGTACTAGGATCTAAAGAAGTTATATTGGTGGCCAAACATGAAGGCAGATATAGCCTTGTACGTTAGCAAGTGCTTGACATGTTCAAAGGTTAAGGCCGAACATCAAAGACCATCAGGATTATTGACGCAACCAGAACTCCCAGTTTGGAAATGGGAGCGGATTACGATGGACTTTATTACCAAATTACCGAAGACAGCTAGCGGTTGTGACGCTATCTGGGTAATTGTGGATTGATTAACTAAGTCTGCTCATTTCTTGGCGATTAGTGAAGATGATAGTGTCAACAAACTTGCGAGGTTGTATGTGAAAGAAATTATTTCTCGTAATGGTGTTTTGATATCGATTATTTCTGATCGCGACAGCCGTTTCACGTCAGCTTTGTGGCGATCGCTTCAAACCGCTTTGGAGACGAGACTTGATATGAGTACTGCATATCATCCCCAAACCGACGGTCAAAGTGAGAGGACTATTCAGACTTTGGAGGATATGTTTCGTGCATGTATAATAGACTTTGGTAAAGGCTGGGAGAAATATCTACCCCTTGCAGAATTCTCCTATAACAATAGCTACCACACAAGTCTTAAAGCTGCACCATTCAAAGCTTTATATGGTCGAAAATGCCGTTCGCCTATTGGTTGGGCTGAAGTTGGAGATAGCCAACTCACAGGCCCCGAACTTATATTGGAGACTACTGAGAAAGTGACTCAAATTCGTGATCGGTTACAAGCAGCTAGAGATAGGCAGAAAAGTTATGCCGATCTGAGACGTAAATCCCTAGATTTCCAAGTTGGAGACAAAGTGATGCTGAAAGTCTCGCCTTGGAAAGGTGTGATACGTTTCGGGAAACATGGAAAACTCAACCCCCGCTACATTGGACCATTTCTTATTTTGGAGAGAATTGGGCCCGTGGCTTATCGGTTGGGATTACCACAGGAATTGAGTAAAGTTCACGATGTGTTTCATGTTAGTAATTTGAAGAAGTGTCTTTCTGATGAGACGCCGGTTATACCGATGAAAGATATTCGCGTTGACGAGAAAGTGAACTTTGTGGAAGAGCCGATTGAGATTTTGGATCGCGAGATTAAGCGACCCAAGCGAAGTTGCATTCCACTCATCAAGGTTCGTTGGAATTCCCGACATGGACCGGAATTCACATGGGAACGTGAGGATGAGTTCCAAAAGAGATATCCGAAGCTTTTCACTTCGTAGATGGGTTGTTCCGAGAGAAACCCGGGACGGGTTTCTTCTGAGGCTGGGAGGATGTGACAACTGGCAAATTAGGGAGCCATTTTGAAAACCCGCATTACGTTAAAAGTTCGTTTATAAATTTATATTTGAAATTTTATTAGTAACGAACTTGTAAAACCTATATTGTGGTTGATTATATTTAAAATTTTTATGGAATCGAATTTGGATTATCGATGTGATGAGAATTTATTTCGAGATTTTCATTTGGCACTACATTGACTTCGACACTAGAACGACCTAACAAAATTTAATGTTTTGAATTACGGTCCGACTATATGTTTATTTATTGAACGTATCGTGAGATTTTAAATAATTTGGAACGAGCTCGGTTTGAGTATGTCGAGATATTTTTGAAAAGTTACGGGTTTTGGTCCGTGTATACTACACCTAGCCACCTTACCCTTAATATTACTAATACCATTATGATTATTATTCTTATTATTATTGTTACAAAGAAAGAAAGAAGAAAATAAAAATAATAAAAAGAGTAACTACAAAATCGTCCTTGTGTTCCTGGTATACACACAACACACCAACACCCTTACCAATATTAACTTATCTCTCTCTCTCTTTGAACACCATAACCACCGCCACCTACACCGGCCTCCACAGCCACCACCGCCACTCCCACACACAAAATAACACCACCATCTTAACCATCTCATTCCGATCTAACTTTTGGTATAACTCACGCGCCCTACAACCTCCCCTAACACCACAAAATCATCATCCCCGCCACAATAATACCACCTTTTCATCTTTTTCTTGTTGGGTTTTTGAAGAAACGTAATCTTGGAGTCGTTTGGAAGGTGAGTGACCACGAGTTTCAACTCGTGTGTCTCTTTGTGTTACCCAAATCGTGGGTACACGAGTTTCTTGAATGGGTTTTGTGAAATAATGATGGGAAATGATGATTTGTTAATAAAAACTCGTTTGGTATCCGGGTTTGTGATTTTTCCTTGAGGGTGTCGACTTGTAACCGAGAGCTATGCTCTCGGCTTGTGCCATTTTTGGATTTATTTTGATTCTTGATGATTTTTGGTCATTGGTTCTCGATTTGTGGATGTTTGGATCGTTATTTTGATGATTTGATTGAGTTGGTTGTTTGGAAACCACCATTTTGGTTGTTTGGTTTTGAGGCCGATGACCCCATAGGGTCGGTTTGGTTTTGGTTCGAGCTCTCTAGAGCTAGCCGAGACCCTAGATGTGACAACCGGCAATTTAAGGAGTTATTTTGAAAACCCGCATTACGTTAAAGTTCGTTAAAATTTTTATTTGGAATTTTTATTCACAACGAACTTGTAAGACCTATTTTTATGGATAATTATATTTAATGACGTTATGGAATTCGTGAATTATTTTAATAATTCATTTTGATATTATGCTCGGTGATGTATTCTTAAATTCTCACTTAGTACTACGTTGACTCCGGCACTAGGAAACTTAAAAGTTTAAAAACTTACGAGTTTTAATACGTTGGACATTTAATAACGTATTTATTATAAATTTCGGTGGAATATATATATAGTCCGTCAGATGGTGAAAATAACGAGTTTCGGGGACGTACAATATTTTAATCGTAAGTTTTCACTTACGTGAGGGGACGTTTTTATTAATCAAACTTGGAGGTAAAAGGTTTGGTGTGCAAATAATAAGAAAACTCAGTTGAGGGACCTAAAGTGTAAAATACCTTATTTAAAACCCTAACCCTAACCTAATATATCATTTTCACTTTTACACTTCACCCACCCTCTCCTCTCTTCTTCCTCACCGCCGGCCACCAAAAATCCGGCCACCACCGCCGCTCTCCACTGTACACCGCTACTCCCAAAATACTCCCCACCTCTTCCTTGTTACTTTGTGGTGATTCACGCGCCAAAAAACCATCCCCCTCACCTCGATCTAACAACACCGACGCTACCCACCTCACCATCATCATCTTTCTTGGTTAATTTTTGTAGATCCACGGGGTAAGTGTGCACGAGGTGCATCGTTTTTGTTGAAAAACGAACCCAAACCCACGAATTTTTATTAATATGGGTCGGATTTGGAGGAAATGGATAAAAGTGATAATGGGTTTTGCTAAAAACGTGTTAAATCTTGGTTTGGTATCCGGGTTTTGAAGTTTGGTTGGGTTTTGTTGCGTGGTCGACATCTAGCCGAGGCTCCCCCTCCTCGACTTTTATTGATTTCGGGTCATAGTGGTCATTTTGACCCGTTTTCTTGATTGTTGACCATTGTGATTATTTGACTTATTTGGTTTGACCCATGGTTTGGTTATTTGGTGTTGGTCGACTCATGTGGGAGCCGAAGACCCAAGATGGGTTGAATTGGGTCATTTGGGTCGAGCTCTTGTGAGCTAGCCACGACCGTAGTGGTCTCGGGTGGGACCCACGTGGCTTTTGGTATATGAATTTGACTTTAGTTGACTTGATATTTGACCCGAGTACAGTTAATTTTTGAGAACCGTGGTTGATGTCGAAATATATATATTTCGGCTAATTTTATTTGTTATGGTTATTTTTGTATATATTGTTGGTTATCATTATTATTGCGGCTTATTGGGTTTTTAAGCGGATGACGAGTTATTTTGGAATCGTGGTATATATTGAAGAAGTGTTGACGAAAAATGGTTTTGGGGACCGATTGTGAGACGGTCACTTAGATCGACGGAGATAGGTTAGTCGGGTGCCGTAGTCGGACCCTATTGTTGTAGCACGTGGATTGGGATTGTGTTGGACGGAGATACTTTTGTATTTATGACATTTGCTTATTACTTTGGACTTGGACATTGAGCCGAGAGTCATGACTCGGACATGTGACCATTTCGTATGACTCGATAACTATTTACAAATAAAACATAAGTAATAAAACTCGTAATAATAGTTATTGATAATATAAACGTTTATATGAATATATAGACGTGAATAATGGATATATAATTATATAAGCGCGTATGTTAATAATAATAATAATCACGAGTCATATTATAAATAATACGACTAGATATATATTAGGCTACGAAAGTGGCGTAATATTATTGAACGTATTATTATTATAAAAATGTGTTATAAAATGAGAAACTCTCGACAATTACTAAATATTAAATAAAAATGTCATTTTATATATATAACGAGTAAACTTATCGAGTTATGCGGAGTCGTAGTCACTCGAGTTCAGGTAAGTTTTATTTGTGACTTTCGTGTTGTCACGGATATATGACGATTAATATAAACGTTTTCTATAACTAAATAACCACTTAACCGTAGGGTTGAACCGGGTTATTTGGCTATATGAAATGAATATATTAATGGGCATCGTATCCTATGACGCCCATAGGTTGTGGTATATGTAAAGGGTAATAAATTACGAATATATATATCGGGAAATCCGGCCAATTTGACGATATATATGAGGAATTTATTAAACTACGATATATACCATATAGTATTTATGTGCTATGTGCTTTAGGATTGGGTGTAATCTTGGAACGGTATGTTACGTAAATAAATACGAGGATTATCAAATCGACAGATTTAATAAACTTCGGCGATTTATTTAAATAATATATTGGGCTAATATTAGATCTATAGTTCATTTTATTATTCTTTGTGTGACCTTTTTGGTTTGTTTTGTGTCGACCCACCACCCGTATGGATACCAAACGTAAATACACCAAACTAATACGAAATGGATTTTCGGAAAATAAAACGGATTACGTCCGGGTTTGGGAATATTTTGAATTTGAGGAAATGATTTCTGAACGAGTTGATATTGTTAGGTCGTGCCTAGTCCGTAGTTGCTGTTTCGTGAGTTACTATACATCTTATTTCTACCGACTTCTTCTTGCTATTTTCTAGACTTGAGGTGAGTCATAGCCCCACTTTTACTCTTGAACTATGTTTTCAATACTTGGGGTGAGAAACGTGCAAATTATTTTATGTGGACTATTTATCGCTTCTATATTCTTCCTAAAACTTGCTATGCGTATGGACTAGGATATGAATTGTCAACTTTAGTCACATAATTTTTGTGTGTACTATTCAAGGTTGGCTTATTTGGATATAGGATGTTTTGTCAGCTTTAGTCACATGATTTATGTGTAGTATTCAAGGTTGACTTATTTGGTTATAGTTAGCTTTAGTCACACGGTTCGTGTGTACTATTCAAGGTTGGCTTATTTAGATACTGTAGCGTGCACCTATAGGTTATTGATACTTTGGAGGTTATCTGAGTATTTATTGGTATTGCGGGGGTTACCCGAATATCTATATTGGAACGGAGGGTATCCGTGTGTTAGGATTGGAGCGGAGGGTATCCGCAGGCTTTTAGTGAATCCTTAGTCTAGCTAGCAAGCGTTTTGCGTATATGTCCACTATATTGTTAGATGAATTTAAACCTATGATCTCACCAGCGAAAGCTGACTTTTAGCACATTTTCTCAGGTAATTAAGTGATGATATGGATGCTTGGAATGGAAGGCTTGGCTAAGGCTCTTGGTTTATGGATCTATTTTTCTAAACTCTGATAATTAATTATGGACCTACTGTTATGTTATTTTGGGCCTGACTCTGAATGATGTTGGGATAAATGTAAACTTTAAAACCCCGTTTTGGTTGCGTTTTTATTATGTTTACTTTATCTCGTTCTATTATGTCTTGTGTTGGATACCAATTCCCGTAGCACCCCGAAAGCTTGTTGAGTCTTTCGCTGTATCAAATTTTGGGGGTGTTACAGATTGGTATCAGAGCCAAGGTTATAGAGAACTAGGTAAATAAACGCCTAAACTATAACCGAGTTTTTATAGAAAATGATCCTTGACCACTGCCCGCCAGCCCGCCAAGCCAAAGCATCTTCTATTATTTGAGGTATTATGAGATATTTGAGATGATTGTTAGATTTGGGATTTCTTGAGATGATTTGAGGTTTATGGATTTAGTAGTAAGATGGTGGTTCGAGGAATTATATGGTCTAATTGTTTTATAAACATTTTAGTAATGCGGTGTTTGAAACTCTTTATTGAGATTATATGTTTGAATTATTTAATGAGGATTTTTGGTATGGTATTTTGAGTTGTGATTTAGTTGTTTTGAAACACTTACACCTACCCTACGCCGTTGTCATAGACCATGGCCTCCCATATGCCCGATGTTGTCGAGGATATTCTTACTGCACCGGTTTTACCTGCACAGTTCACTATGGCATCTGATGATCCTTACCAGATGGCCATGCTTTCAGCTACTGTGCCGCAGACAGCTTCTACTTCAGCACCACCTGCTGCATCTACGCAGGGACCCTCATCTTCTCTAGGGCTCCCTGGTACATCGAGGCAGCTTACTCTTCATCAGGCTTTGGCTCGTGTGGCCCCACGCTTTGCCCACCGAGCTATGGCACGCATGTCTGTACGCCCTACTCCATCACCTTTACAGATTGATGCTCACTCTCTCCTGTCTGAGGCGCCACCCACATCATTGCGCCGTCGTCCTAGATCACCTACCACATCTCCACATGGTTCACCTATTAGGAGACGACGATTGATGAAGTACTCTTCCGATGAGGATGAGGAGGAGTACGAGGGTGAGGATGAGGCTGATGACCCTGAGCAGGAGGATGACCCTCAGGAGGCTGAGCAGGGTGATGATGATGACCCTGAGGAGGAGGATGACCCTCAGGAGGATGGGATACCTGATGATGATGATGTGTTAGTACCACCAGCTCAGGCTGAGGAGCCTGATTCACCTATACACCCGATTGAGCCTGTCTCACCTGATCATCCGTTTCTGTTAGATTCACCACCTGGTAGCCCAGTGGCATCGGATGCGTCATCTGAGGTTTCTGCTGAGCAGGCCGAGTTAGGTGAGAGTGGCAGGTTGTGGGCTCAGATTACTGCCCAAGGGAAGAAGATCTCGCGGGTATCTGATCGACTTGAGAGAGTTATTGGAGAGTTTTTAGCGGATTTGAGAGTTGACATGACTGTTGTTGAGGGCAGGTCGATTGAGATGAGGAGAGTTTTGATGGAGATTCATGAGCAGATTGCGAGTTTACAGCGAGGTTTTGTCACAGCTCGAGAGGCCGACCGCAAGCTATGGCAGCGGAACACCGAGCTAGAGAAGGAGGTGGCAGACCTCCAGAGAGACAGCGACACCCACAGTGTAGAGCTAGGATCGTTATGGAGAGATCTTGATGGCTTGAGGCAGGAGTTGAGGAGCCTCCGCCAGCAGCGTGGCTAGTTACTTGGGTTATGTTGTCTTGTTGCTTTCTACACCGAGGAGTGTTCGGTTAGAAAAGCTAGTTATCATATTTTGATGTATTTTGTTCAGTATTCGTCCCTTTTGGAATGATTAGTATGTTTTGGGTTTTCCAGTAGTTGGAACGACGTTAGACCCCTATTGTATGTTGATGGTTATTAGTATATGGTATTATGTGATTTTGGGTGTTATGGAAATTGAGTCCCTATCCGTTTTATTGATGTTTCATGGTGTATTGTTGCTATTCTTTCCATGACTTGGCTTCGTTGAATTATTTTGTTGAGTATATTGATAAGTTCTATTGGAGACTCATGAACTTGTATGATGTTACAGATCAATGGCACCACGACGAAACCCTGTTAGAGCTACCAGAACTGGTCCTGCAGTGACTACTCCTGGTCGCCGAGGACGCCGACCTACTCGACATGTTGAAACCCCTACTCCTGACAACCTGGACACTACTAACCGCAACAACATGAATCAAAATGTTGATGTTCAGGAAGACAATGATCATGTTCCACTTAATGCACCTACTGTGGATCAAGCAATGATCAATCAACTTGTGGAGCAAAGAGTTGCTGAACTGCTAGCCGAGTCAAATCATTCCAACAATTCTGCTGGAACTTTTCCACCTGTTTGTGCTAATGGATGTCAATACAAGGAGTTCAAGATTTGTGGACCCATTGAGTTTGGTGGAACTGAAGGAGTGGTTTACTTAGTCAGATGGATTGAGAAGACTGAGTCAGTGTTCAATGTCAGTGGTTGTGCGGAGAATGCGAAGGTAAAGTTTGCTTCTTTTACTTTCAAGGATGAAGCTTTAACTTGGTGGAACAATTACCGAAATTCAGTTGGTAGTGATATAGCTTATGCTATGACTTGGGAGCAATTTAAGTCTCTGCTGATTCAGACTTATTGCCCAAGGAATGAGGTCAAGAAGCTAGAGATTGAGTTTTGGAACCACAAGGTGAAAGGTAATGATATGACGACTTACAATCGTCGTTACCAGGAGTTAGCCTTGCTTTGCCCAGATATGGTGAAAACCGAGACTCAAAAGATCGAGAGGTATACTGATGGGTTGCCTGTAGCTACAAGGAATGATGTGATTTCTGCTAAGCCTGCAAACATCCATGAGGCAATCACTATTGCTCAACAACTTATTGATTCGTTGGAATTAGAAGGAGCTGATAAGAATGGAAAGAGAAAGAGAGACCAACACTCTAAGGGTAATGATCACCGAAGCAAGAGACAAGCTAAGGCTTATGCTTTTGGGAATGGAGATAAGAAGAATCAGAACGGTGATGCACCCAAGTGTGGTCGTTGCCACCAGCATCATACTGGATGGTGTAGTGTGAAATGCCAGAACTGCTCAAAGAAAGGACACACAACTAAGGACTGTAGAGCTCGACCTCTTGCTATGGTTCAGGCTGCTCCTGAGATGAGAAACAAGGCAGATGTTACTTGTTATGGGTGTGGAAAGAAGGGACACTATAGGAACGAGTGTAGAGAATCGTGGAACCGTGGAAATCAAGGCTCGGGTGGTAATGGGTACAATCATGGAAACCGTGGAGCTGGAGGAAACTGTGGACGACAAGATAATGGGGACCAACGTGTGGAAGCTGGAGCTACTCAGGGAAGAGTGTATGCACTCGGGAACGAGAGAGGAGAAGATCCGAACGTCGTTACTGGTACGTTCCTTCTCAATAACCGTTATGCTTCCATACTATTTGATACTGGTGCCGATAGGAGTTTTGTGTCCACTACGTTTGCACCCTTACTAGAGAAACCCCCGATGGCCTTAGGAATTGGATATGATATTGAGTTAGCAAATGGGAATATAGAAAGGATTAATACCATCATTCGCGGTTGCACGTTAAATTTCTTGAACCACCCTTTCAACATAGATCTTCTACCCGTCACGTTAGGAAGTTTTGATGTCATCATTGGTATGGATTGGTTGTCGAAGTATCGTGCTCACATACTTTGCGACGAGAAGATCGTGAGTGTACCTTACGGAAAGGAAATCCTGAATATATTAGGAGATCGGAAGGATTCTAGGAGCCCATCCCGATTAGCAGTTATTTCTTGCACTAAGTTACCAAAGCTAATGGAGAAGGGATGTTACCTTTTCTTAGCTCAAATTTCTAAGAAAGGAGGGACGAAGAAAAGGGAAAGGTGCATCGGAGATGTGCCTATAGTTCGTGATTTTCCTGATGTGTTTCCCGATGATTTGCCGGGAATCCCGCCGACTAGACAAGTGGAGTTTCAGATTGAGTTGATACCTGGTGCTGCACCTGTATCACGAGCGCCTTATCGTCTTGCACCTACCGAGCTAGAAGAGTTGTCAAAACAATTGGCGGAGTTAGCCGAAAAATGATTCATAAGACCAAGTTCTTCACCTTGGGGAGCCCCAGTCTTATTTGTGAAGAAGAAGGATGGATCGTTCCGTATGTGCATTGATTACCGAGAGCTGAACAAGTTAACGGTGAAGAATAGATACCCGTTACCTAGGATCGACGACTTGTTCGATCAACTCCAAGGATCGAGTGTGTATTCGAAGATCGATTTGAGATCGGGATATCATCAACTTCGAGTTCGCGAGGAAGATATTCCGAAAACGGCTTTCAGAACCCGTTACGGGCATTACGAGTTTCAGGTGATGCCGTTTGGGTTGACTAACGCACCGGCGATATTCATGGATCTCATGAATCGGGTGTGTAAGCCTTACTTAGATAAGTTCGTGATTGTGTTCATCGATGACATTCTGATTTATTCGAAGAGTGAGAAGGAGCATGAGGAGCATCTAAGATTCATCTTAGAATTGCTCAGGAAGGAGAAACTCTATGCCAAGTTTTCGAAATGCGAATTTTGGATTCCGACGGTACAATTTTTGGGTCATGTGATTGATAGACAAGGAGTCTATGTGGATCCTGCTAAGATTGAGGCAATAAAAGATTGGGCTGTACCTACGACCCCAACCGAAGTTCGTCAATTTTTAGGTTTAGCCGGTTATTACCGAAGATTCATTGAGGGATTTTCGAAGATAGCTAAACCATTAACCAAATTGACTCAAAAGAGTATTACGTATGAATGGGGAAATAAAGAAGAGGAAGCATTTCAATTGCTTAAGAAGATGTTGTGTAGTGCTCCTATCTTAGCATTACCTGAAGGTAACGAGGATTTCGTCGTCTATTGTGACGCCTCACATAAAGGATTGGGAGCCGTGTTAATGCAACGAGAGAAGGTGATAGCTTATGCTTCCCGACAGCTCAAAAAGCATGAGAAAAACTACACCACCCATGATTTGGAGTTAGGTGCTGTGGTTTTCGCCTTGAGGATATGGAGACATTACTTGTACGGAACAAAGTGTGTTGTGTTCACTGACCACAAAAGTCTGCAACACATTTTGAATCAAAAAGAGCTTAACATGAGACAGCGACGTTGGATTGAGTTGCTAAGCGATTACGATTGTGAAATTCGCTACCATCCTGGTAAAGCAAACGTTGTTGCTGATGCTCTTAGTCGAAAGGAAAGAATACCACCATTACGAGTTAGGTCATTGGGAATGACTATCGTATCGCCATTACCATCTCAAATACTTGAAGCTCAAACGGAAGCGTTGAAAGCAGAAAACAGATCTGCTGAGAATATATTTGGGATGGCTGAGAATGAGAAAGGATTTGTTAAGCGTTCTGATGGATTGCTATGTTTTAGAGATCGGATTTGGGTACCTTTATATGGAGGAATTCGGGAGTTAATTATGCATGAGTCGCATAAGTCAAGGTACTCTATTCATCCTGGGTCTGACAAGATGTACCAGGATCTTAAGAAGTTATATTGGTGGCCAAACATGAAGGCAGATATAGCATCGTACGTTAGTAAGTGCTTGACATGTTCTAAGGTTAAAGCCAAACATCAGAGACCGTCAGGATTACTTACGCAACCAGAACTTCCAGTCTGGAAATGGGAGCGGATTACAATGGACTTCATTACCAAATTACCGAGGACAGCTAGCGGTTGTGACGCTATCTGGGTAATTGTGGATCGTCTGACAAAGTCTGCTCATTTCCTAGCAATTAGTGAAGATGATAGTGTGGATAAACTTGCGAGGTTGTATGTGAAGGAGATTATTTCACGTCATGGAGTCCCGATATCTATTATTTCGGATCGCGATAGCCATTTTACGTCAGCTTTGTGGCGATCACTTCAAACGACCTTGGGGACGAGACTTGATATGAGTACTGCATATCATCCCCAAACCGATGGTCAAAGTGAGAGGACCATTCAGACGTTAGAGGATATGCTTCGTGCATGCATCATAGACTTTGGTAAAGGCTGGGAGAAGTACTTGCCCCTTGCGGAATTCTCCTATAATAATAGCTACCACACAAGTCTTAAAGCTGCACCATTCGAAGCTTTGTATGGCAGAAAGTGTCGTTCGCCTATTGGTTGGGCAGAAATTGGAGATAGCCAACTCACAGGCCCTGAACTTATCTTGGAAACTACAGAGAAAGTAGCTCAGATTCGTGATCGGTTACAAGCAGCCCGAGATAGGCAGAAAAGTTACGCCGATCAGAGATGTAAACCCCTAGAGTTCCAGGTTGGAGACAAAGTGATGCTGAAAGTCTCGCCTTGGAAGGGTGTGATACGTTTCGGGAAACGTGGAAAACTCAACCCACGCTACATTGGACCATTTCTTATCTTAGAAAGAATTGTGCCCGTGGCTTATAGGTTGGAATTACCACATGAACTGAGTAAAGTTCACGATGTGTTTCACATTAGTAATTTGAAGAAATGTCTTTCTGATGAGATGCCTATTATTCCAATGAAGGATATTCGTGTTGATGAGAAATTGAATTTCGTGGAAGAACCAATTGAGATTTTAGATTGTGAAGTTAAACGACTCAAGCGAAGTCGAATTCCGCTCGTCAAGGTTCGTTGGAATTCCCGACACGGACCAGAATTTACGTGGGAACGTGAGGACGAGTTCCGGAAGAGATATCCGAAGCTTTTCGCTTCGTAGATGAATTGTTCCGAGTGAAACCCGGGACGGGTTTCTTCTGAGACTGGGAGGATGTGACAACCGGCAATTTAGGGAGTTATTTTGAAAACCCGCATTACGTTAAAGTTCGTTATAATTTTTATTTGGAATTTTTATTCACAATGAACTTGTAAGACCTATTTTTATGGATAATTATATTTAATGACGTTATGGAATTCGTGAATTATTTTAATAATTCATTTTGATATTATGCTCGGTGATGTTGATGCGTGGGAATCGCAACAGGCTTTACCTCTCGAGGGATCTCGAGAAGCTTACAACCCCCACCAGGCAGTGTACCTGATCGTTGTAGTATAGTATAGTGACAAGTACCGGGGGATTGATCGTTCAGCTTAGGAATAGTGTCGCTAGGATTAGAAAGCCTAAATACTAGTTCTAAAGGTGAGGGATGATTATTTTTGTATTTTTTTATATTTTTATTAAAGCAATTAAAATCTCGGGTTTGAAAGATTTGGGCGGAATTAGTTGCTATTCAACTAACCCAATATTAAGATGCAATCAAAATAAAATAATAAAAATGAAAATAAACTGATTAAACTAAAGTTGTGAGCAGTAATTAGAGAAAATGTGTTTACTTAGATTTCACTACTCCCTAGACATCTTTTACACGTTAATTACTTGTTATAATTGCATGGATGACGGATCGTATTCCTTAATACCATTCATGGGGTGGCACACATAACTCCCCAATTCTATGAGCTCTTATCTCCTCCTACACCATGCCCAGCACAACTATAGGGATTGTAAACAGTGGCTCATGCATTAAATACAACCAATAAAGACCTAGTGCGCCTCGGTTCATGTTTCTTAAGACGTTCAAGCATGTTACCATTTGGAGATCTGCCAATTTTCTTAAGCCTAACATATAAATCATTCATCCAAGACAAGAATAGACAAGTAATCAACACATAATCAATATCTAGGTTTCATTAGATCTAAGCAAACACAAAAGAGATCTAGCCTAGCATGATAGAATTAAGACAAGAACATGATATAGACAACCAACACATAGACATATTGATTGAATTAGAAGAACACTTATCTTGATTAATCATGCAAGGTATCAAGGGGTTGGAACCCTTGAAAAACCTGTAAAGTTACACCAAAATCGTACTTAGGGTTTCTCCAAAAACTTCTCTCTTTAATGTGTGAAAATTAGAAAACTATATATAGAAAAACAGGTATGACGGCGTCAAGACAAACAATGTGACGCCGTCACCTCGCCGCCAAAACTCTCCTCGGACTGCCTAGATCCACTTCTGACGCCGTCAAGACTTAAACACTTCCAGGCCGTCATGACTCTTTTACTCTTGACGCCCTTCCTACGTGACGCCGTCAAATCTGTTCTGGGTCGTCATGGAAATTCATGAACTTTTCTCTTGACGCCGTCAAGGTTTTGCTCTTGACGCCGTCACCTACTGTTCCCAGCATGGAAAATTAAGACTTTGGCGTTTTCTTCACTTTTATGCTCCAAAAACGTCCGAATTGCTTCCTTTTCCAGATTTCTCTCCCAAAGTACCTAAAATCACAAAAGGAACGATTTAGGGCAATATTTGATCAAATAAATTCGGATTCGGGCTTAAATGACCCCCTAAAAGTGGTTCATTTTTCGCCTCATCATATACCCTTACACTTGAGATTTGCTTGTCCTCAAGCAAATGTGCTTTTATTCTACTCAAAAGACAAGTTAGGGGTCATTTAACACTAATATAAAAGTAATTACAACAAATAATCGTTCCACTAAAGACCAATAGACAAGCACGGAGGTCATATACAAGCACCTCACAAATAGTGTTTAGATACTCACATCTCTCGGGTGTAATAAAGTGTAAATTACAATATGGAAACGGAAGATATCTCTCACTACCTGTCATAGCAAAATAGATTACCATAGGCTTGGGAAAGGATCAAACCTCCACCACATGGCGTAAGCACCTAGGATAAACTATCAAAGAGGTCTTTTAAAGGGTTGTAACGTTAGGTGTAGGGATATGAAATACACGGTTTTGTTGGATAAAGGAAGTTTTACTGGTGGCGAGTTAACAATCTTGGTTAATTACATGTACAATATGGCGTTGCTAAGCCAAGACTAGACTCGACTTAAGCTAATAAATGAAAAATAACAAAAACATAAAATGAACATAGAATAAAAAGGGATGGTAGTCCGTATGTTTTTTTCTCTTTTCTTTTTTCTATATATATATATATATATATATATATATATATATATATATATATATATATATATATATATATATATATATATATATATATATATTTTATACACTCTTACCCTACCATCCAAAATAATACATCATAGGGGATGAGAATTCCCCTTACACTTGAATCTTTACATACTTTACAATAAACTATTCTAATGACTCGAATTAAGAAAATCAAAACACTTGGAGCACTTTTAAGATTAACGTATGTATGGGGGTAATAAATGATGTTCTTGTAGGACCTTAGATCTATCAACTTTAACACAAATACAATAACTAGATGAAGTAAAGATGGTGACTTTGTATGTATATGTATGGCGTTAATAAGTATGAAATAGAGATGAAGATGAAGAGAACTTTTATTAAAAACACACACAATACACACACAAGCACACCTTACAAATGAGAGGTAAGGTGCCTTATATAGTTCCATACATAGGCTTTGATGGGCTTGGGCTTGGACTTGGTTACATGGTTGGATTATAAAGGCTTATGAAACATAGCACATAACATATTAGCTTGCCAAGTCCAAGGCCCAATGACTAAACTATTACTAATCTTAACAAACGACACAAAGTTACAATATGAGAATGACCATCACTTCATAATACATATTTTTAATGCTAACAATCTCCCCCTAAGGGGTGGTCATTCGAATGATGCTCCACGTGAGTGGGTCTTCCGTGTTCTTTGTCTTTAACTTTGTGTGTTGTTGTAGAATAGTCTTTAGTCTTTGTTCCTTCATGCTTTGTGATCTTCGATAACTGATTTTCATCGTTCTTTGTTCCTTTGTGATGTGGAGTTATCTGCCTTTCGTCACTTCTGCGTCTGTGGTGGTTGTTTGCCATTCCAACATGCTCATACATCTTTGGACTTTGATATTCGTATGCACGTAGTTCCCTTTCTTTCACTTTGATCTTTAGTCTTTATACTTTGTAGATTCTTCTTTTTGGCGTAGAATCTTTCTTTGAACTTTGTGTTGTCTAGATCTTTGAAGGAGCTTTCTTTAATCTTCCAGATGTATGTATGAGCACGTGGAATCTGTCGCCATGGAGATGAAGTGTCCCTGCATATAAACAGTTAGCAATAAAACATCCGGTACTTACAGATAAGAATTAGAGATCGTCAACAGCCTAGTGTGAAGACTCCTTCTAACCCTTACCAAGGCCGTTCCCATGTCAGATACTCTCGAGAGAGCTTACAAGACCTACTTAGTAGCTCAATGACTGGGTGAGTCGCTGGGGATCACTCCACGACTGTAGACCGTTTGAAACCACCGCGAACACTAAGCGTAACCCATAAAGAATTACCGAAGTGACCTGCTGTCAGGGCTGTTTGATGTTAACCCTGGCAGGAATTTCCATTCAATCATTGAGAATCACAAAAGTGAATCCTCTCATAAATGTTCTGGCAGATTGCTAAGATCTGCGTAGGACTCTAAAGTTTACATCTGGCGTCCTTAATGTTGAGCGACCAGTGTAGAAATATCATGTGTTCCTATGAGATCTTTTGATGAATCTCGGGGCTCTAGACTCGATAAGTGCACATTTGGTTTCCTATGCGGAGATTAGGGAGAGGTCTCCTGCTTCAATATCAACCATCTCTAAGAGACAGGTCGATAGATTACACCGGTTCCCCGTGAGAATGAAACAAGCTCTTTTAAGAGAACTTGAGTGGTTAAGAAGGTTTAGTGCAGTGCGTCACTGGGTCCATGACGTCTTTGTCTTCAATACCGGAGTCACCTTAGTAACAACCAGTAGCATATGAGTTGAACCCGGTGTCTGCCCTAAGGTTGAACATATGGAGGGCTATTTCTTTTCACCCTTTTTCATAACTTTTCTTTTTAATTCTTCAACCCCTTCTTTCTCCTTTCTCATTTTCTCCTTTTTTCAATCATACCTAAGGACTTCTAATTCTAATCTATTGGATTTGTCCTTGGGTAGATCCCTCCGGCTCTGGCGGATCATAGGACGGTTTTTCCTAACCTTAGTCACCTTATAACTCCATGACTATCCTATCATTGATCACATGCCATAAAACCTTTTGTGAAAAATCTCTCAAAGTGTTTATGATAATAAAACACATTTTGTTGACACTTCGAGAGTTTTGCATTTCTTTTGAAGGACTCCCCCTTCACATGTGCTCATGTAATTTTTAAGAAATTTGCACATGTGGGAGGAGTTTGCACTTTTTGAATTGATCTACTTTCAGTGAAATTATTACCCGTCCTGGTCAAGTCCAAAGAAAGTTTCTCGATATGGTACATTCTACTCAGACAAGTCCTATTCGAGACACGCTTACATCACTAGTTAGACTAGCTTGAAATTATTACCCGTCCAGGACAAGTCTTTTCGATTCTTGACATTTTAAGCTTCGTCAATTCATTGGTACAATCTGAGTCAAGCTCTTTTGAGATTCAGCCACAATCTTAAAACATCTTTGATCACATTTTAATCATGTCTTCTCCCCCTCAAAAATAGCATAGCGTGATATTTTTTATATCAACTGATTAAGAAAAAGCTTTTGGAGAGAAAGACAGATTTGATTTTGCATGAAATCGGAACATTTTAGTTGTTTATACTCCCCCTTATTGATAGCATATTTAAAATTACTTAAGGGTTTTGAGGGAGTTATCTTGAGCACTAATTTTGAGAGATTTTGAGAAATCTTTTGAACAATCTTGAAAAAGTGCTCAAGAATTTTGTTTGAAAACGAGTTTACGCTTGAAATCTTTTTCGTTTGTTTAGACTCGAACTTTTTGAAAAGGATTTCGTCATTGAACGTACGAGTCCTTGATTTGAAAAATAATCCGAAGTCATCGTTTAAGTACGGGTTTCGTACTGATGTATACGAAAGCCATGGTGACGAAACTTTTGAGAAACGACATGTTTTAGAAAAACATTTAAAAGAACTCCCGCTCAAGCATCTGTACATGTCCGTATCATTGTTGAATGACATTTCTAGAAACGTACAGAATATTGATTTATACGAGAGACATGTCGTGAGAAGAATATTTTTGGATTTTTTGATTTTATATTATTTTTGTATTTTTTAAAATTTTATATTTTTGTATTTTGTTTTTGTTGGTTTTTCAAATTTTGTATTTTGTTTTTTCAAAAATATTTACAGCGAAGCAATTTTGAAAACTTTTTCAAGAAGATTCGAGAAGACGATCTAGCTCCTCAGGAGTTAGGCTTCGCATGCCAATTCGTCGAACTAAATAGTCAAACCGTTCTTTTGGAAGGGCTTTAGTAAGAAGATCGGCGAGTTGATAATCAGTCTTAACGAAAAATAATTCAACAGTACCCTCTTCCACGTGTTCTTTGATGAAATGGTAGCGGACTTTGATATGCTTCGTCTTAGAGTGATGTACGGGATTGCACGAGATGGCTATGGCACTTTTTGAGTCACAATACATAGGTATTCTGTCAAAAGTAAAGCCATAATCTGTGAGCTGTGTCCGCATCCAAAGAACTTGGGCACAACACGCAGATAGAGACACATACTCGGCTTCGGCGGTTGATAGCGCAGTACAGTCTTGTTTCTTTGAAGACCAGCTTACAAGCTTTTCACCCAAAAATTGTGCTCCACCTGATGTACTTTTTGCTGTAACTTGATCACCGGCATGGTCTGCATCTGAAAATGCTGTTAGATTAAACCCCGAATCCTTCGGATACCAAAGTCCCATGTTAATGGTGCTTCGTAGGTACCGAAAGATCCGTTTAACCTCTTTGAGGTGATGTTCGGTAGGCTTTGCCTGAAACCGTGCTAACAAACATACATCAAATTGAATATCGGGTCGGCTAGCAGTTAGGTACATGAGAGAACCGATCATACTCCGATATTTCTTCGGATCAATGGGTTTCCCAAACAAATCAGCACCTATTTTTGGTGAAGTGACCATTGGTGTACCAACAGAATCACAATTTTCCATTCCATGTTTTTTCAAAATCTCTATAGTATATTTAGCTTGATTGATAAAAATACCACGAGGGGATTGATGTATTTGTAAACCAAGAAAGAATTTTAGTTCCCCCATCATGGACATTTCAAATTTGCTTTTCATGAGATTTTCAAAATGTTTTGAATGGTTAGGATTGGTTGATCCAAAAATTATGTCGTCCATGTAAATTTGAACAATCAAAATGTCATCTTTGAATTTTTTGATAAACAAGGTGTCATCAACCGTTCCTTTTGTGAAATTGTTTTTGAGCAAGAAAGATGATAGTTCGTCATACCACGCTCTTGGAGCTTGTTTTAAACCATAAATTGCTTTCTTAAGCTTGTAGACGTAGTCTGGATGATCTTTGTCGATGAATCCCTCTGGCTGACTCACATACACTTCTTCTTTCAGAGTTCCATTCAAGAAAGCTGTCTTAATGTCCATCTGATAGACTGTGATGTTTTTGTGAGCTGCATAGGCTAAGAAAATCCGGACTGCTTCAATTCTAGCTACAGGCGCGAATGATTCTTCGAAATCTATCCCTTCTTCTTGTGGATAACCTTTAGCCACGAGACGAGCTTTGTTGCGAATAACAGTCATTTCCTCATCCAGTTTGTTCTTCCACAACCACTTGAGATCAAGAACACGTTTATCAAGTGGTCGTTCAACAAGTTCCCAACTGTCATGTAACAGGTATTGAAGAAATTCCTCCTGCATCGCTTCAATCCAAGGGTTTTCTGCCATTGCTTCCCGAATGTTCTTTGGTTCTTTGAGGCTGATTGAGCAAACGTAGATGCACAATTCGAGATCGGTGGCAAGTTGTCTCCTTGTCTGAACTGGCTTTGAAGGTTCACCAATAATATGTTCTATTGGATGGTCTTTTGTCCATTGAAACGTAGAAGGGTACCTTTGGTTGAACGAATGTGTGTTAGATGGTTCTTGTAACCTTGAAGAAGATTCAGCAGAGTCTGTTGCAAACGGGTTTTCAAATACTTCTTCTTCTTCTTCTAATGTAACATCGTTTGAATTATTTGTTGGTTCTTCTTGAAAATTTGAGTTTTGGTTTTGCTCATCAACGTTTGGTAGAACAGTTTCAAGTACTGGAGTTGCTTGAGTAGATGTAGATGATGTTGATGTAGTTGGTGCTTCAGCTTCGATTGTTGTAGATGCATCTTGTGGTGGTGGTGGTGGTTGATGGTTTTGAGCGGGTGCAGCGGAATGTTGTTGAGATGCATTTGTCGAAGTTCCACCATAATATTCATCAAACATTAACTCGAAGAAATTTTCCAGTTCTTGTTCTGAAGGTTTATCCGTGTTTGTTGACTGAGCTCCTTGAGGCACGAGTCCTGAACTGATGTGTCCAGAAGTCTGCTGGTTTGGTGCGGGTCCTAATCCGTTTTGATTAGAAGCCATTGGATTAACCGCGGGTTCTAGAGCGTATCTCTCAGAAGCCATTTGTGAAATCTCGTCAAACTTCACATTCATCGTCTCCATTATCTTTTTCGTTCTTCTATTATACACTCTGAATGCCCTCGAGTTTTCTGAATATCCAATGAAGATTCCAATATCACCCTTAGCTTTTAACTTCCCTAGATCTTCTCTGTCATTTGTCGGATAGCACAAAGCGCCAAACACATGAAGGTAAGAGATGTCAGGTTTACGGTTGTTCACTAGCTCATATGGGGTTTTATTGAATCTCGGATGTACTAGGGATCGGTTTTGAGTAAAACAAGCAGTGGCTACAGCATCAGCCCATAAGAATAGAGGTGCACTAGAGAAAATCAGCATTGTGCGAGCAGCTTCCACAAGAGTTCGGTTTCTTCTTTCAACTACCCCATTCTGCTGTGGAGTTCTAACAACTGATGTTTGATGTGTAATTCCAACATCTTCGAGGTAAGTTCTTAACTCCTGGTTTGTAAATTCTGTGCCATTGTCTGTTCTTATAATCCTTACTGGAGCTTGAAGTAGAACTTGAATACGCTTCAGAAAGGTGATGATTATGCCTGGTGCTTCGTCTTTTGATCTCAAAAACTTTACCCAAGTATATCTTGAATAATCATCAACAATAACAAGAATATACTTCTTCCCATTAATGTTTTCAACTCTCATTGGGCCACATAAGTCCATGTGCAACATATGTAACCTTGCTTCTGAACTAGGTACGGTTTTGGGTTTATATGATGCTCTTTTGCTTTTTCCTTGTTCGCATGATGGACATAGGTGTTCCTTGGTGTATTTGAACTTAGGAAGTCCGGTGACGATGTTGTCTTTGGCTAACTTGTTGATGGTGTCGAAATTGAGATGGGATAAACGTCTATGCCACAGCCAGGACTTAGTTTCGGTTGCCCTTGTCATAAGACAAATTGGTGATGTAGAAGCCATTTGGTTGATGTCGATAGCATACAAGTTTGTACCACGATTACCAGTTAAGAGATCATCACCAACCAAATTTCTAATAAAAACCGTGTTTCTCCTGAATGCAACTTCTAAATCTGCATCACAAAACTGCCCAACTGAAAACAAATTGTGTCCCAACCCTTCGACGTAGTAAACTCGAGTGATCAAAAAATTCCCAAACTGAAGATCTCCAAAACCCTGAATAGCTGCTACATGATCATTTCCAAAGCGTACAGTTCCCATGAATTTCCATATGAAATTGATCAGCAGCTTTAAATGCCCGGTCATGTGCTTGGAGCAACCCGAGTCGACGATCCAAAGACATATTTCGATAACCTGCCAAGAACAGAAGAGTTTGTATTTGGAAACCGTGTTGAATTGGGTTCCATAGGGTTAGGAGTAAAAGCAGAATCACACTCATGGACAGTTGCTACTTGTTTAGCTTGAGTTATTTCTAATTTGCTGTCCTTAAGAGTGAACTCTCTACCCGTTGGTATCCACATACAAAACTTAAGGTAGTTCCTAGGCATTCGACTACTAGTGGTAGACCTAAAGCGTGCAACTAATCTTTCTATAGATCTAGATCTGGCACTAGTTCCCTTTGGAACATACTTCTGTTTAGGCGTAACATTCACATTCTTAGAAACACATTCATCATGAACATCATTAATTAAACATTTCTTGCATATTAAACAAACAGAGTCATTACATGCATTAGAACCAGTACTTTCGACATTACATTCAGATGAATCATGTTTCTTATTACAAAGCGATAAATTCCTAGGGTGTTCTTCTACTTCTTCAACTTTATTCTTGCTACTACTCGTAGAAACAGGCGAGACTCTATTGTTCCTTGTATTGCTCCTAGGCTTTAGTCTGCTGCTCCTAGAGGTGCATTCTAATCCTGTAGAAGGTAAGGCACACACATTAGGATTTATATTGTTGTCCTTTTTAGCATCCCTAGATTCTTTAGAATTATCCTTTTTGCACGCATTTGTCTTAGAAGTGGAGGCAGACGCATTAGTGGGACTAATCCTAAAAAGGCCAGGTGCTATCACTTTTGGTGTTTCGACAACCGCTTTTCCTTTATCAACAATCTTTTCATTTTCACTTTTCTTGGGTAAGGATGTTGGAGTGACTGGTTTTGTCAAATCTTTTTTCTCATTGACTTTTGGAGCAAACCTTGAAATTGACATCTTTGGTTTTTGAACCGTGTTTGAAACAGTTGGTTTCTCCGAAGTCAATGGTTTTGCAAACTTAGTTTCCTCACCCTTTCCTTTTTGACTTTCAAGCTGAGCCCTGAAAAGATCATTTTGCTCTTTCATGTTCTTTAAGGCACGCTCATACGACAATTTGTCATACTTGCATTCCTCCTTTTTTCGATCAAGTTGTTTTGAATATGACACATTTTCTTTTTCAAGCTTTATAAGAGCATTTTCATATTTTGTAACAATTTTGGAGGTCTCAGCTCTCAGTCTTTCATCGTCTTGAACAGAATATGTTTGTAAGATGATGGACATAATGTCAGTGGTCATAACAGCTTCGAAGAGAGAATCATTTAGGTTTTCCAAAACATTCATGTTTTCACGAGTATCATTAGTTTCGTTTACCAGGGATTTGTGGTCCTTGACAAAGTCGGCCGTTTCTTTTAAGAAAGCATGTTCAAAATGAATTACCCTCGCACTGATGTTATTCAGTGGGATAGTAATTTCGTTTTCAAAAACTTTTTTCTGCTCAATATGAAAACTGGAATGCCAGTTGTTAATATCGATTGTAGTTTTAGAAGCAACAATATTTTGAAGTTCTTGAATTCTCTTTTTAACGTCATCCAAAATTTCTCTAGCCTCACTTGTATTAAAAGTGTTGTTAGAAGAAATTTGTTCCATTTTTGAAAGAGATTTGGAAACAATTACTTTCTTAGAAAACATTTTTGCGAATGGTCGTTTTATGGAAAACACAGATGGTTCTTTTTGTGGAACAAAAGTAATTCCCGAAAGTTTGTTCAATTTGTTATAATCAATGGGTTTCAAATCAGGATTCTTTTGTTTCATTTTATTAATGCTCTCTTCGGCCAATTCAATCGTTTCCACAGAATCACGAACAATGGGAGGATCATGCTTAACCAACAAAACATTTCCATTAAACAAACAATTCTGAGCTTGCTGAGCTTTCTTGAGATTACAGGGGGTGTTGTTACCAAGACCCACTTTATGTTTCGTATGGTAAACCGGATTAGTTTGATTTGAAATCATTTTCATTGTTTGACTTGACTGACCCGACTTAACCACCAATTCTTCTAAATGAGCAATCATGTGTTCTGACTCTACGATTTCGGCCAAAAGTTTGTCTTCTTTCTTTGCAAAGTCCTTTTTCAACTCATCCCTTTCTTTTTCAGGATTGGTATAAGCTGATTTTTGTTTAGAAAGTTGGTTTTGTAAATCAGAAATTTCCGCGTTTAAAGCTTTTATCTTCTTGAAAGAATTAACATCAAGTGTATCAAACTTGAGTTGCAATTGTTTTTCCCTTGAAACGGAATTTTGATAACCAGTTTCTAATTCAGACAATCTTTTGTTATGAAATTCAAAAGCTTTAACGTTTTCTTTGTAACTCTCAAGCTCAGCGGTCAATTTAACATTCGCGGCCTTAACATCGCGATTGACCTTTTTCACATTCTCAATTTCAATACGACAATTATTCAATAATGATTCAAACAAAGCACGTGTTTCCTCATCATTCTCAGCATGCTGTGAAACGAAGCCTCCATTATGATTCACATCTGGAGTTGCTGAAGGAGTATTGCTACTACTTGGCGTGTCCAGGTATGTATCATAAGTGGGTGCTAGCTTCTCAGAATGCTGTTCCTCATGAGGAGACATATCAAATATATCATTATTGTGACATGTGTTGAAATTTGGTACCTCAGATGGTGCATTGGTGTCATAAACAGGAAGTGTATCAGAATCCGTGTCATACTTAGCTTCCTAAAGATTCGCCATGAATATGCAGTTCACATCGATATCCTCTATATCTTCCATGTCATCCATAAGAGCCATAAAATCATTCTCCTCTGCGTTCAACTGAAACCCTGCCTCATTCTTTTGTGCCAACAGTAATGCTTTCTGCAAATACGCTGTGTCTTTCTTGTTCGGCTTAGTAGGACAGTTCCTTGCCATATGACCTACACCCTGGCAGTTGAAACACTTTACCGGATTACCTTGATTCATATTTCCCAAATTCCCAACTACTGGAGCTGCAACATTTCTATTCTGATTACCCATTGCCTGATTACCAACATTCTGACCCCTCTGATTTCCAACAAACTGACCCATCTGATTCCCTGCATACTGACCATACTGATTTCCTGCATTCTGATTCCCTGCATTTAGCATATTCTGATTCCCCATGTTAATTCCAGTAGTATATCCTTGCTGATTCCCATAAACTCCAACCATTTGGCCTCCGTTGCCCATATTGAAACTCGGCTGAGCAATCTGCTTATTACGAGTGTTCGATGAAATCCTTTGGTTGTTGTTTGTTGGTGTAGAATAGCGTCCTTGGAAAGCTTTTGTCAGAAAAGCAAACGCTTGAGTCAAGGCTGCAGTAGCTTCATCATTGTCAGTGAATTCTGGTTCTTGGAAATGTGGGTATTGCTGTTGTGGAATAACATGTTGTTGCTGTGGGTAGAACTGTTGTTGGTAGACCGGTGTTGGTTGTAGAATGCATGATGGTTGCATGTAGTTGTGAGTGGAAGATGATGATGGTTGTTGAGTGTTCACTGGTAAAGGTGTTGGTGTATTAGCAATTAATGCGAGAGGATCATGATTCTTTGCCAATCTTTCTTTCCTTACTTCATTAGCCTCAGCTTGGTTTTGCTTCAAAAAGTCATAGAGTTGATCATAGTTCACCTTATGTAAATCCTTTGTTTGATTGACAATTGTAACATAACGACCCCATTCTTCTGGAAGGTTATTGATGAATTTGATGTTTGTTGCAATTGTTCGAGGTGTCAACTTGTTTCTGATTAACTCATTCATCAAAGTGCAAAACCTTGTGTAGTAAGATTCAATCTGTTCACCTTTAGTGGATGTGAAATTCTCCCATTCAGTAAGAAGTTTGTTCTTGACATATCCTTCTAACACGTTCCCACATAGCATAAGCAGTTTCACAGCTGTCGACCGCAGCAAAGATCTCCCGTGGTAATCCAAGTTGGATTAAATGCATTGCCATATCATCAGCGGCGATCTGCTTCTTGTCTTCCTCTGTGTAATCTGCTTCTGTTTGTTCACGCACAAATGGTTGAGTAGGAGGTGTTGCATTTGGATTACCTTCAATTTGAACTTGTCGTGGCTTGAATGGACCATTTGTGATGGAGTTGATCATTAGTTTACCATCAGGCTTTGTTTTGATGTAACGAAGCATGCGACTTGTCCATGGGAGATATCCACCTTTTTCAAGCATTGGAGGTCGGTTTTCCGCACCGGCTGCATGAATGTCTTGCTGAGTTGCCATTGATGAAGTGTAGATTGATAAAGTTGATTCTCGGATCGTTTCAACGAAGTAGGAGTTGTGTTTAGTGTAAGTTGATGCAAGTTTGTATGGTGAAAAATTTGATCTAAAACCTTAAAACCTCAATAACTTCTTCTCAGAGCGTTTTTAGGCCTCGAAACTTGGGTTGAATGAATAAATTATTCAACGTGTCCTTCTTCTCGGTCTCGCGGTCGTTTTGACAGCTGATTCGTCGAAAACGGAGTTACGGTTCAAAAGTTATGGCCGTTTGAAGTTTGGTAGTCAAAAAGTCAAATTCTTACGCGTAAAGCTTGATTTTACGCGTAAACCTTGACTAATCTTACGCGTAAGATGTTATGCGTAACCTTTAAGTAATGCGTAAGATCTAAGTTATGCGTAAACAATGATGTTTATGCGTAGACTTTGATTTTACGCGTAAACTTAGAGTTTATGCGTAAGAATTGTTACGCGTAAGGTTTTTTCAACCAAATTGATCTCTCAAACTTATCCAAGCTTGAAAGATATTCCGTGTCGAAGTATTCCACAAACTTATCCAAGTCAGGGAAGTACTGAGTCACCGTAGCACGAAGAGAAGACCTTTGAAGAAACTTATGCGTAGATTTTTGAAACTTACGCGTAAGATATCAACTTATGCGTAGGATCTGACTTGTGCGTAGGAAATTAAGCGTAGACTTCCAACTTAAGCGTAGAACACCAATCTAATGCGTAAGAAGAGGGTTTTGACCAAACTTAAGCGTAGGAAAAGGGTTTTGACTTAAGTTACGCGTAGAAAGTACTGTAGACAGCTGTAGATCGTACTATTCACCCAAGTAACGCGTAGGATGACCAGAAAACGTGAAAAATGCGATTTTTTCAACCAAAAACACTTTTTTCACTTGTTTCTAATGATCAAATCTTTCCCAAAACACTTAGAATCACTAAAGCTTCAATAAAAACAACAACTTTACCACTAAAACGTTTAAAAATCAAAACTTTTTGAATAAAAAGTACACGTATAAATGAAAAATACGAAACTTTTTAGCAAAAACTTGATAGAAAACACTCCTAAATCATTGTGAGGCGATTGATACCACTTGTAGGACCTTAGATCTATCAACTTTAACACAAATACAATAACTAGATGAAGTAAAGATGGTGACTTTGTATGTATATGTATGGCGTTAATAAGTATGAAATAGAGATGAAGATGAAGAGAACTTTTATTAAAAACACACACAATACACACACAAGCACACCTTACAAATGAGAGGTAAGGTGCCTTATATAGTTCCATACATAGGCTTTGATGGGCTTGGGCTTGGACTTGGTTACATGGTTGGATTATAAAGGCTTATGAAACATAGCACATAACATATTAGCTTGCCAAGTCCAAGGCCCAATGACTAAACTATTACTAATCTTAACAAACGACACAAAGTTACAATATGAGAATGACCATCACTTCATAATACATATTTTTAATGCTAACAGTTCTTCCCCATTACTCCATAAAATAAGTACTTACCCATGAGTCCCAATCGTCCCAAAACAATATGTACAAGGATATGACTCGACTTAGCAACCATGTAATCAATTAGAAAGTTAACTTAGGGTTTAACAAATAACAATAATGCACTAAAAATGAGCGCATACACGGAAGGCTAAGGCGATTTGGGTGTACATTTAAGTGGGGTGTAACAAATTCTTCCTTTAAGTAAGATGCTTAAAGTTAGAAACGAAAAGATAGGCTCGGAGGGGTGTACTAGGGGTTTCGTGTACTAAAAATGAGTACAACGCTAAGGGTGTGGGAAAAATTAGTTGACTTAACTAGCCAAGTAATATGACTTAAATGGTCAAGTAATTATGATACGGGTTTAACACAAGGGTGATCCTAATGCCTCTTATCATGTAGTAAATCCTACCACACGAATGTAGTCTCACTAGCGGTCTCGGGATGCATCACTAACGCAAGTTCTAGAATCTAAATGCTACCGGTACACTCATAAGCACTAATAATGAATGCTTTTCCTATCAAATCTAAAGGCGAACCTCACATATTTGGGTGGAAAATTTTTCTGAATATACGGTTATGTGCTAGTCATACAATCTCCTATCCATGAGACGCTTGCTATGGCTAAAGTTTCACTCCTAAATGTTGTAAAAAATTTTAAATTTGGCGCTAAAATTGCACTAACAAGTATTTCTCATAGTTTTATTACACATCTACCATCAAACAAAGCAAACTCAAGCGAAAGTGCATATGTAAGGTATCATCTTTTTACCCTCCCCTTACACTTAAGATGAACATTGGGGACAATGTTCAAGTAAAAAATGTAAAAGTGATAAAGTAAAGAGAATGAAAATAAATACTCCCCTGATTCGCTCGGTATGGATAATAGGGTGTCCAGGTTAAATCTTCCTCCAAGAAAATGAACAATCAAAGCTTCCCTTCCAGAATGTAAATCATCTTCTTGTCATACACAACCTGTAAAACCTGACAAAATAGACAAGACAACCTCGCGTAAAATCGGCGGCATTCTATATAAGTTACTAAATCCTAGAAAACAAGATAAGATATAATGCTTGTGGAATGAAGTTTGCAGATCTCCTGGAGATTATAAAACTTAATAATTCACAAAAACCATAAGACTCCGTTAGAAAAACAAAACCGGTAAAATTTCCAGATTTTAACTCCTGACGCCGTCAAGAGTAAACCCCTGACGCCGTCAGAATTGACCTGCAGAAATTCTTATGTTAAGTTTTCGGAAAATTTCTGGAAAAACTTGGTCCTACTTCCTGGAAAATCCTGCAAAACTTCATTATGACTCAATACAAGCATTTGACTCTAACAAGTACGAATACACATGTTCATTTAATATTGTGGAGAATCATGATCGGTTTGTTTCTTAAAAACATATTTGGGGTTTCCCCTTACACTTATCTTTTGCAAAAATACCTTTAGGTGGAGTTAAGACCAGGCCAAACAACAAAGTAAAGTATTTCTACTATTTAGTTTAGAAACATGATCAACCAACAATAAAAATAAAACATGCATACGGAAGCAAATAACAATCAAACAAAATAAAATCACACAAAACATGGGTTGCCTCCCAAGAAGCGCTTTTGTTTATTTACGAGTCTTGTAGCTAGACTCAAGGTCATGGGTTACTACGTGATCTCATCATTTGAAATGATATACCCCATATAGTTGCGATCATTACTGTTATGGTGGTAGTGCCTCAATCTGTCGATACTCGCAATCACCTTCCCACCTAATTTACTTCTCAAATTAGCTACCCCATCTTGGCTCACACCTTCGATTGTGAATGGCCCATACCACCAAGGACTTGGTTTATCGGGTGGTATTGTTGTTTCTAAGTGTCTCAAGAGTACCAAGTTCCCTTCCTCAAATGGTACATGATTACCTATGGGTTGAGTATATTCGAATTCGGCCTGAACCTTATTGTTTTTGCTTTGCTTATTTTTGGCTTCCTTATAGCTTTTGATTCTTGCCTCTCATGCAAGAATTTTATTCTGAACACGAATGGGTGTCGTGTCAATGTTGTTTTTGACCTTTCTCCAACTCAAATTCTCATGCTTACTTTGTAGGGTCATGGGGAAGCTAATCTTTCTTTTTCCAGATTTAAGCTCGATCTTCCTACCTTCATACTTAATGACAGCCTTAGCGGTGGTGAGGAATGGTGACCCAAGGATTATTGGCATGCATCCATCCCCTTTATCATTGATGATCATAAAATCAACGGGGTACATGAATCCTGCGACATTAACTAACACATCTTCTGCGATCCCTAGGGGATATATGTACGAGTGCCCAACGAGAGATAGCCTAACACGAGTAGGGGCTGGCATTTTTGACGTTAGTTGGATGTAAATAGTTAGGGGCATAAGATTTACTTCCGATCCTTGGTCGGCGAAAGCACTAAGATGTTTCAAGTCCCCGATGCTTGTTGGTATCTCAAAGTTCCCACATGCCACCTGCTTAGTAGCTACCTTTTGTACCACTAGTCTTTCGAATACTGATCCTCCAGGTAGCGTATTATACTCATCTTTCACTTCTTCCTCATTTTCAGAACCCTGATTGGGAGGTTGGTTACGCCCATCATCCTTAATCCAATTTGTTATGGTGTTTTCGTTTATATCATGTTTCAGGTAGTAGCTCAAAGGTTGGGATTCTGGTGGTTTTTCTAAGGTCTGTTTAGCAGGAGTTTCTACCTTCTCGTTATCTTTTTGGACGATGGTGATGGAGTTAACAAATTGGGTGGTGGGAGTGGCGCTTTCTTTCCTTAGTAGTATTCTTTCGGGGGTTCTCTGGTTGGCATACTCCTCTAATAGACTCATCATCTCATTCATTTTCTCCTGCATTTCCTCTTTTTGCTTATAAACTGCTTCCTCGAATCTAGCAAGCCGATCTGAGTGAGTTGCCATATATTCTCTCATCCTAGCTTCAAACTCCGAACTAAGCTCTTTGGGAGGGGAACAAGGTGGGGCATAGTTCTGAAAAGTCTCGGCGTTTTCTCTAGAGGGTGACTCAGGTAATGGTGCCGAAGTTGTTTTTGAGACAGAATTGACAGTAGCCCGTCTAGGACTTAAAGGTCTCCTTTGCCTTTCCTCAAAATAGTCAACTTTTGCCTCAAGTTTGCATAGGAGTTCATCGGGGATTTCGGTGGTTCCTCCAGATGTCGAGACTGCATTGATGGCCGCTTCTATCGTATGTTTAAATTCCCACATCTCATGATTATCAACAGCGAGCTCTTCGATAATTGCCCAAGACTCCTCGGTGTTCTTATCATGCAATTTACCTCCCGCGGCCCTGTCGATGGTGCGCTTAGTGTGATAGTCAACATGGTCGTAGAAAATCTGGACTAATAACCAAAGGTTTATGCCATGATGAGGGATCTTGTGGAGGAGATCCTTAAAACGGGCCCAAGCCTCGTAGAAAGTTTCACCCCGCTGTTGCTCAAACATCAAAATGTCCCTTCTAAGCATTGCAGTCTTTTCCGGCGGAAAGAATTGGGTAAGGAAGCGATTGACCAGATTGTCCCATGTGGTAATGGATCCCGCGGGTAAACGCTTAAGCCATTGACTAGCTTGATCCCGTAGAGAGAATTGGAATAGGCGTAAATGGGTAGTCTCTCTAGTTTCAACACCTAGGTCTATGGAATCTACGATTTTGAGGAAGTCCTTAAGATGTTGGTTTGGATCTTCGGAACGAAGTCCATGGAATGCACATCCACTTTGCACCAACCGGATGGTGTCGGATCGCAAGGGGGTCACATTGGCTCTGGTGAGCTCAATGGTGTTTCGGTAGCCTTGGTGGCTAGGTCGGGAGTACTCTCCTAAGGTTTGGGGCCTAAGGGGTTCTAGTGGTGGGTTTTGTTGTGGTGGGATGATGGGTTCAAAGATGTTACCACCTTCCATGGTGTCGGATGGTAAAGAGTTACGAACAAAGGCACAAAGAAATAGATAGATTAAAGAAGACCTAAAAATAAAAATAAAATCTTACTAGAAAGGAATCTAGCAAGTAGACCTAATAAAAAGAAATTCTAACCTAGACAATAACTATTCCCCGGGCTGCGGCGCCAAAAACTTGATGCGTGGGAATCGCAATAGGCTTTACCTCTCGAGGGATCTCGAGAAGCTTACAACCCCCACCAGGCAGTGTACCTGATCATTGTAGTATAGTATAGTGACAAGTACCGGGGGATTGATCGTTCAGCTTAGGAATAGTGTCGCTAGGATTAGAAAGCCTAAATACTAGTGGTCTCGGGTGGGACCCACGTGGCTCTTGGTATATGAATTTGACTTTAGTTGACTTGATATTTGACCCGAGTACGGTTAATTTTTGAGAACCGTGGTTGATGTCGAAATATATATATTTCGGCTAATTTTATTTGTTATGGTTATTTTTGTATATATTGTTGGTTATCATTATTATTGCGGCTTATTGGGTTTTTAAGCGGATGACGAGTTATTTTGGACTCGTGGTATATATTGAAGAAGTGTTGACGAAAAATGGTTTTGGGGACCGATTGTGAGACGGTCACTTAGATCGACGGAGATAGGTTAGTCGGGTGCCGTAGTCGGACCCTATTGTTGTAGCACGTGGATTGGGATTGTGTTGGACGGAGATACTTTTGTATTTATGAAATTTGCTTATTACTTTGGACTTGGACATTGAGCCGAGAGTCATGACTCGGACATGTGACCATTTCGTATGACTCGATAACTATTTACAAATAAAACATAAGTAATAAAACTCGTAATAATAGTTATTGATAATATAAACGTTTATATGAATATATAGACATGAATAACGGATATATAATTATATAAGCGCGTATATTAATAATAATAATAATCACGAGTCATATTATAAATAATACGACTAGATATATATTAGGCTACGAAAGTGGCGTAATATTATTGAACGTATTATTATTATAAAAATGTGTTATAAAATGAGAAACTCTCGACAATTACTAAATATTAAATAAAAATGTCATTTTATATATATAACGAGTAAACTTATCGAGTTATGCGGAGTCGTAGTCACTCGAGTTCAGGTAAGTTTTATTTGTGACTTTCGTGTTGTCACGGATATATGACGATTAATATAAACGTTTTCTATAACTAAATAACCACTTAACCGTAGGGTTGAACCGGGTTATTTGGCTATATGAAATGAATATATTAATGGGCATCGTATCCTACGACGCCCATAGGTTATGGTATATGTAAAGGGTAATAAATTACGAATATATATATATCGGGAAATCCGGCCAATTTGACGATATATATGAGGAATTTATTAAACTACGATATATACCATATAGTATTTATGTGCTATGTGCTTTAGGATTGGGTGTAATCTTGGAACGGTATGTTACGTAAATAAATACGAGGATTATCAAATCGACGGATTTAATAAACTTCGGCGATTTATTTAAATAATATATTGGGCTAATATTAGATCTATAGTTCATTTTATTATTCTTTGTGTGACCTTTTT
The DNA here is from genome assembly GCA_030686995.1 of Artemisia argyi. Taxonomy (NCBI): domain Eukaryota; kingdom Viridiplantae; phylum Streptophyta; class Magnoliopsida; order Asterales; family Asteraceae; genus Artemisia; species Artemisia argyi. Next base: position 101,358,415 of record CM060698.1, on the reverse strand, counting down.
GGTTTGTTTTGTGTCGACCCACCACCCGTATGGATACCAAACGTAAATACACCAAACTAATACGAAATGGATTTTCGGAAAATAAAACGGATTACGTCCGGGTTTGGGAATATTTTGAATTTGAGGAAATGATTTCTGAACGAGTTGATATTGTTAGGTCGTGCCGAGTCCGTAGTTGCTGTTTCGTGAGTTACTATACATCTTATTTCTACCGACTTCTTCTTGCTATTTTCTGGACTTGAGGTGAGTCATAGCCCCACTTTTACTCTTGAACTATATTTTCAATACTTGGGGTGAGAAACGTGCAAATCATTTTATGTGGACTATTTATCGCTTCTATATTCTTCCTAAAACTTGCTATGCGTATGGACTAGGATATGAATTGTCAACTTTAGTCACATAATTTTTGAGTGTACTATTCAAGGTTGGCTTATTTGGATATAGGATGTTTTGTCAGCTTTAGTCACATGATTTATGTGTACTATTCAAGGTTGACTTATTTGGTTATAGTCAGCTTTAGTCACACGGTTCGTGTGTACTATTCAAGGTTGGCTTATTTAGATACTGTAGCATGCACCTATAGGTTATTGATACTTTGGAGGTTATCCGAGTATTTATTGGTATTGCGGGGGTTACCCGAATATCTATATTGGAACGGAGGGTATCCGTGTGTTAGGATTGGAGCGGAGGGTATCCGCAGGCTTTTAGTGAATCCTTAGTCTAGCTAGCAAGCGTTTTGCGTATATGTCCACTATATTGTTAGATGAATTTAAACCTATGATCTCACCAGCGAAAGCTAACTTTTAGCACGTTTTCTCAGGTAATTAAGTGATGATATGGATGCTTGGAATGGAAGGCTTGGCTAAGGCTCTTGGTTTATGGATCTATTTTTCTAAACTCTGATAATTAATTATGGACCTACTGTTATGTTATTTTGGGCCTGACTTTGAATGATGTTGGGATAAATGTAAACTTTAAAACCCCGTTTTGGTTGCGTTTTTATTATGTTTACTTTATCTCGTTCTATTATGTCTTGTGTTGGATACCAATTCCCGTAGCACCCCGAAGGCTTGTTGAGTCTTTCGCTGTATCAAATTTTGGGGGTGTTACACTAGAGGTCTCGGGTGGGACCCACACCTTTCGTGGTAAAATTTGACCTGGGGTTTGACTTGGTAAGTCAACCCGTACATGTGATTTTGGGTTGATTATTGATATTTAGTAGTATGATTATAATGTTGTTGGTTTTATATCTTGTTGCTATATTTGAGTTGGTGATGAGATTATTCGTACTCGAGGTAATGCTTATGGAGTTGTGTTGACGAGTATGATATGGGGACCGATTGTGTGACGATCAAATTAGATGACGGAGATAGGTTAGTCGGGTACCGTAGTCGAACCCTATTGTTGTAGCACGTGTTATGGGTATTGATTGGACGAAGTTGGAGTACTTGATTTTGACTTGGTTATTTTATTTAGACTTGGACAATGAGCCGAGAGTGATGACTCGGACATGTGACCATCTCATATAACTCGATAAATATTTATAATCAAACACTAATAATAAAACTCGTAACAATATTATTGGTAATATAAACGTTTATATAAGTATATAGACGTGAAAAACGTATATATAAATATATAAATGCGTATATTAAAAATAAAACGATCACGAGTAATATTATAATAACGTGACGATAAATAATATACTATGAAAGTAGTATAATAAATGTCGGGAGCGTTATTATAATTAAACGACTATAAATAACAACGAAATCTTTAACGTTGGATAATTATTAAATAAAATATATCTTTAAATAAATGAGGAAAACTATCGAGTTATACGGGGTCGTGGTCACTTGAGTCCAAGTGGACCATATTATTATTTTTGTGACATTTGTGTTTGTCACGGATAGGTGACGATTAATACATCCATTTTTTATAACTACGTAACTTATTTAATCGACGGGTTAAATATGGTCTATTTAGTTATATAAAATGAGTATATTAATGGGCATTGTATCCTACGACGCCCATAGGTTGTGGTATGTGTACAGGAATAATGAATTACTAAATATCTCGTGAGGTTTATCAAATTGACGAGTTTGGTAAGTTTGATGATATATTGAGGGAATCTATTAGACCTTGACCATATAGAACTCTACGTGCAATATGATTTAGGTTTTGGGTATAATCTTAGAGTTGTATATTAAGTAAATAAATATGGGGGATTACCAAATCGACGAATTTGATAAACTTCGATGATTTATTTAAATAATATATTGGGCTAATATTAGACCTATATGTTGTTTTATTATTCTTTTTGTTGTGACTTCTTGTTTTGTGTTGTGTCAACCCTCCACCCGCATGGATACCAAACGTTAAACTCCAAACTAATATGAGAATAATACGAGAAATGGATTTTTGAAAAGTAAAAAGGAATACGTTCGGGATTGGGAATATTTGATTTTGAGGAAATGATTTCTGAACGAGTTTATATTGTTAGGAAATGCCGAGTCCGTAGTTTCCGTTATTTGAGTTACTATACATCTTACTTCTACCGATTTCTTCTTGCTGATTTCTGGACTTGAGGTGAGTCATAGCCCCACTTTTTACTCGTGAACTTTGTTTTCAATACTTGGGGTGAGAAACGTGCAAATTATTTTATGTGGACTATTATCGCTTTTATTTTTCAAAACTTGCTATGCTTATGGAACTAGGAAGATTTGTCAACAATAGTCACATAGTGTATTATCGCATGTGGACTAGTTATTGTTGGCTTATTTGAGGATTTTAGATACTATAGTGTGCACCAATAGGATTATGATACTACGGAGGTTATCCGTGTATTTATGATATTACGGAGGTTATCCATGTATTTATATTGTAGCGGAGGGTATCCGCGGGTTTTGAGTTAAGCCCTAGTCTAGCTAGCAAGCGTTTTGCGTATATGTCCACTTGATTGAATTATGAATTTAAACCTATGATCTCACCAGTGAAAGCTGACTTTTAGCACGTTTTCTCAGGTAATTAAGTGATGATTTGGATGCTTGGATTGGAAGGCTTGGCTATGGCACCTGGTTTATGGATCTATTTTCTAAAACTCTGATATATAATTGTGGACCTATGTTTATTTTTTTTGGGCCTGACTTTGGATGAATTTGGGATATATGTAAACTTTAAAACCCCGTTTGGTTGTGTTTTTCTTATGTTTACTTTATCTCGTTCTTTTATGTCTTGTGTTGGATACCAATCCCCGTAGCACCCCGAAAGCTTGTTGAGTCTTCCGCTGTACCAAATTTTGGGGGTGTTACAGATTGGTATCAGAGCCAAGGTTATAGAGAACTAGGTAAATAAAACACCTAAACTATAACCGATTTTTATAGAAAACGATCCTCGACCAATGCCCGCTAGCCCGCCAAGCCGAAGCATCTTCGATTATATTGAGGTATTATGAGATAATGATTTGAAATGAGATTTTTGAGATGATTTGAGAATATTGGATATATTGATTATGTGATATGATGGCGTTTTGAGGAATTATATGGCTTAATTGTTTTATAAATGTTTTAGTAATGCGGTATTTGAAATTCTTTATTGAGATTATATAATTGGGATTTTTATGATGGTTTTAATACGGTATTTTGAGTTCACGGTTTAGTTGTTTTGAAACACTTACACCTACCCTACGCCGTTGTCACAAACCATGACCTCCTATTCGTACGATGTTACTGAGGATATTTTTACTGCACCTGTTCGCCCAGCACAGATCACCATGGCTCCTGATGATCCTTACAGGATTGTCATGCATTCAGCTACTGCGTCACCGACAGCTTCTACTTCTGCACCGCCTGCTGCACCTACTATGCAGGGACCCTCATCTTCTCTAGGGCTCCCTGGTACTTCGAGACAGTTTACTCTTCATCAGGCTTTGGCTCGTGTGGCTCCACGTTTTGCCCATCGAGCTACTGCACGTATGTCGGTACGCCCTGCTTCACCACCTTTACACTTTGATGTTTACTTTATCTCGTTCTTTTATGTCTTGTGTAGGATACCAATCCCCGTAGCACCCCGAAAGCTTGTTAAGTCTTCCGCTGTACCAAATTTTGGAGGTGTTACACATAAAAGTTAGATAGTTTAAACATCAAAAGAAATTGCCTTCATGATCCATGCAAAAGCCTTTGAGCAACAACATTACTTCCAATTTCCTACAATACCAAAAAAAAAAAAAAAAAAAAAAAAAAAAAAAAAAAAGAAAAAAAAAACGCGAATACAACACTCTCAATCCATATATCATAAACAAATCCCAACCTATATAGTGGCCTGTTTCTAATTGATGACATGGCAACTAAGTAATTAGGGCATCCACTATGGTAAACCTTTTTAAAGGTTTATAATTGTGTTTTGACATTAATTTATAAACTTTTTTGTTTTATAAACCTATTCCAACTATGTATAAACCTTTTCAAGTTTTATAAACATCTCACATAATTTAAATGCATTAAATTATGAAGATGTTCAATATCCTAGACCTCTTCATGCCACATAAGCTTGAAATAGATGTTCACTATGGTTTACAAGTTTTTAGACCTCTTCATAACTTTATAAACATTTTAATAAACCACCATAGTGGATGCCCTTAGGTGGAGGAGAGGGAAAAGCCACGTGGACTGACACGCTAGCAGACCCTCTGACCACTTAACACTGCATTCAATATCCGTTCACATTCATAATAATCATCATCCAAAAAAATTCCCTCACTCCTACTCTCAAACACAGATCTGGAACAAAACAATATGGAGTAAAAACTTCAAATCATTCCACTAAATTAAATCTTGAATCATAAAATCATCGGAAGATAAAATTAAATCATGCAATACCGTGTTTCCGTCGACCTGACAGATAACAATAACCGTCCGGCTATCTTGACTAATAATTTAGGTTTGTCGTATTGTTTTCGTTTTGATTATTAATTCCTAAAAAATTAATGTTTCGTTATTTTTCAGTTTTCCGTTTAATCAATTCATGGCATCAATTTTCTGGCCAAGTTTGTAATGATAACCTTATTGCATTAAAAAGGTGTGTATTACAATCAAGTATTAATTTTTCATTGTATTAGCATATAAAATGCTTGAATCGTTGACTAAGATTCATGTTTGGTTGTTTTGCAGTTTTCCGTTTAATCAATTTTCGACATCAAATTTCCGGCCATGTTTGTGATGATAACCATATCGCATTAAAAAGGTGTGTATTACAATCAAGTATTAATTTTTCATCGTATTAGCATATAAAATGCTTGAATCATAGACTAAGATTCAAATGGTTTGCGATAATTGTTTTTGTTTTGATTATTAATTCAAATGGTTTGCCATAATTGTTTTTATTTTGAATACTAATTTTCTGATAAAAGATTTATATTTATTTTATTATAGTTATTCGGTCAATCATGTTATGGCATCAATTTTTCGATGAAGATAATGATTAAGGTATGAATTACAATCAACTAACTTTTTTATCAAAAAAATTCATATATTTGATTTGATTTGTGCATTAGAAAACAAAGATTTTGAATTTGAAATTTGATAGAATATACACATTTAAACTTATGACTACAATTTAGGAAGTGTTGACCATCTCATTAAATAGGTAGAATTGGCAAAAAGGCTTAAATAGCCCTTTTATGATTTGATCATGTTTTTGCCAATATGTATGATGCTAATTTACATCCTCCTGTTTATTGACTATTATTAGTTTAGTGTAACACGATATCTCTTATTAATGTTAAATTTTCATGATTTGTTTGATGATGATTATTTTCCGGTGAATAACTGAAAAATATATTATTTCAAATCTGGATTTCAATTACAATCAACTAAGCATATTTGATTTTTTAAAATATGTACTTTCAAAAAAATTCAAAGATGTTCTTATCCATAATTTCTGTAACAAAAAATTTGTTATGTTTAGTAGGATTACCGAAATTGCAGCTAAATTAAATTTTTTTGTAACTGAAATATCATTTCCTTAATTATAGTCAAATATTAACCAAATTTGAATATAGTGTTAACCCTAACCAATCTTAGTATTTGAATACATTGTTCACTATTCATTAATCATAGAATGCTAAAGAATATAACTTATTATCTTCAAATGAATGTATGTTGATTTGTGCTTCACTTAAGTAGATTGTATGATTCATACGCTAGACAGTTGAATCCATAGGCTTTATCGAAACACTATCATTAGAAGGGAAGGCTTTTCTCAATCAATGCTTGCAGAGAAATCCTGAAAAACACTCATCTGCTGCTTTACTACTTGAACATTCATTTATGTATCGCTTATTCAATCACAATCTTTCACTCTGCAAGCAAGAATTTTCTGGTCTAAGAATGGTGTAAAATGGGTTAAAATGGTTAATTTTTGGTATGGGTCATAAGATGATCTAAAACATGTTGTCTTTTTTATATATTTTCCCAGAAAATTACATTAAGTTCTATTATGCTATAAGTAAAGCTTATCCCGACATCAAATTGATTTCTAACTGTGCTCGATCAGACACACAATAACTATGATGGTTTATTTGAAAACTTATGATTTTAATAAGTTTATTATGATAAGTTTGAAAATTATTGTAACCTGTAAGATCAGATGAAAGATAAACAAACACCCCCTAATTGTTATCTCTGGTCAATCATGATTGATTAAATTAAGGTTTATAGCTTCTTAATAAATGTGCATTTATGATTGATTAATTAGGAAGACGGATCACAGGGGGATTTAGACGAAGTTACACGCAAGATTTAATTTGATGTTGAGGTTGCTGGAAACCCCATTGGTATGTTTTTTCATGTATACATCCGAAAACAAGCCCGGTTCAGGGTGTCTCCGGTTATTGCTGGTATGATATTTTCTTTCAAAAATTGCTTTTGTTCAACTGTCAATAATCGCATGATCAAGGTAATTGTGAAAGGTTTATTTATATTTATAATTACTTAAAACCAGTTTCACCTTAGATTGTATTAGAACAAAGCAAACAAGGAGGCGGATACAAAGCTGGTGGCATTGAATTCCAGTTGTACAGGTCGGTAGTAGCTTGTGCATATTATTTACATATATGCATATTACAAAAACATATTAATTTGTGTTGAATGAATGTGGAAGGTCTTATTAGGAGGAATATGGAAAACATAGGATATTTTAATATGAAATCCAAACACCCCTTAAGTATGAATATATGCAAACAAGTTTTGCACCAACAGTTGGTCTACTACTTCTTGAATCAATATGAAAAGTTGAACCTTTGCTATTTTGATTAGTGCCAACTGCAACTAATATGCAGGATAGTGTGTTGGGTGTGCTTGCTGACCATAAAAATTATGAAGTATCATGTTTGTCAACAATGTAAGCTCTATACACCGGCCGTTCCTCCATATACTAGAGGAAGTGTGCATTTTTCTGTAACATTCAACAGGGTAAGTTCTATAAAACTGCTTCACAACTGGATAACACCTGCGTATAGAGGCATAAACAACTTTTTTTTTCAAAATGTATTTAGCATACTTGAATGTTGATTTTTTGAAAAAGAATTCCCCGTTTCGTAAGCCTGATATGTTGTGCATATTTTTATTATTTTCAGGTGGTCTGCCAGTGTGTACCTAATGTGCTTAATCATGCGTGGAACCCCATGACCAGTAAAAAAGTTGATCTGATCATTTTTTTGGACTAAATAAAATGCAAGGCAAGTTTTGATTGCAAAAAACAAGTTGTCATTATCAGGATAAGATTCTTGCGGAGTTTGGGTTTCAGGTAAGCTTGCACAAGTCTTTATTATTGCTCGACTTTAAAACCAGTTTTGGATTCTCAACAACAATCTCATGAAACAATTATTTGGAAGCTGCAGCCTTGCATATTTGCACGAACCTCAAGAGGGAAAGAGCATTTAGAGCAACCTGCGCGGGCAATTTCCAATGCAGAGGTACTAATATGACCCTTTTTTAATCTTCTTTATGTTTATGTTTACCACTATTGTGTTAATTATGGGCAACACCATATTTTTAAAAGTGCCTGTTTTAGTTACAAAAAAAGTTGTAATTAGATGCCTTGGCGAAAAAGGTTTCTGTAATCCATCCTCTTATTCCACTCCTTTTAGTTTCAAGTGTGTTCGCAACTTTAGTCATCAATCCCGTTAATTTATAATTAGGTTGTTAATTTGTAGAAAAGGTGGATGTCAACGAAGAATACCATTATCGTGTCCTCGACAGACTTCAACGATCCTACACGTATTCGAGACCCATTTACTTATAATGGTTTTTTAGAGTTACCAGTTTGATGAGATTCGCACAATAGTCACTGCAAGTCGGTAACTCATTCTACTGAGCATGCTTAATTTCTATGAATAATTTGTAATTTTAAGTTTGTTTTAATGTGACGGTTATTTGTGTATACAGTAGCTAACAGTGGAGCAATGGATGTTGCTAATCTTTTAAAGCCGATGCTTGGTCAAGGTGAGCTTCGATGCATTTGAACAATCAAATTAAATGTAAACAGAAAATATATCGAGAATGACCTGGATCTTGAATGTAGGTTTCAACATTGTAATCAACCGTCTTTTGAAGACATGATATCCAACATTCGTGGACTACATGAGCGGTATGAACTTCATCATAGGTCAAAATCTTTAATGGTGCCTTAGTTTCCGCAGCTGTACTTGCAGATAGTTACATGACAGAACGATTTTTTCATGACAAAGGTTAGAACATCTTTCTTTTAGTTAGTTCTGTGCAAAATGAGATTGTAATATTTCTACATATTAATGTTGTTTAATTATTGCATCAATGTATTTAAATGATGAACCTGCTATAAAACTAAAAAATGCAAATTACATCCAAATATAGATCGTGTTGTAAAAATTCATTCTTGATTGATTGAAGGTGTTTATTGTTTATGCAAAAGATTTGTTAAATGATGAAATAGGTTTGAATTTATAATGGATTTTGGGGTTTTTTTTTTTTAATTTGGTAGTTTTTGGAATCGAATTATTATGGCATCATGGGGCTTTATTTATTAGCTTTAGTAGGTAATGGCTTTAGGATTTTCTGTTAATGGTTATGTCATGAATATTGTATATACACTCGGAAGGATTAGTGCAGTTTCTGTGTTTTATACTCGAATGAAGCGTAGAACAAGGATTAAGCTCAAGTATGTGCACCTAATCTGTATGTAAGATAATTTCTTTCTTTTGTTGGTTTACTCTTCTGCATAGAACTTAACTATATTAAATAGTCACGCCATCCAAATCATGTGAAATTTATCATCTATTGCTTAGAAGATGATCATAGGCTTTTTAAGTATGAGTTTATGCCAATAGTAAGTTAACAATGTTTTCATACATTTTCGTTGTACTCGACATTTAGGTCTCTTTAGGGTGCGTTTTATTTTTATTGGCTCAAATTAAAAAAATAAATGTTAAAATGAGAATGGGTCAAAAAACATGCTGAAAATCTATAAAAGACTAATCCTAAAGCACACATATGCAGCCTCTCAATTTTTGTTATTTCAAGTGTTACTGTAAATTACAATTAGAACCCTTTGTAATAATCATTAACACAGTAATCTTACTTTGAATCTTTTTGGGAGTGAACATTGAATCTTTCAATGTCACTTTCAACCCGCACTACAGGTGATGTTTTAAAGGTCATTACATGCCAAACACCCCCTTAGAAACCACTAAAGGGAAATATACAGTACGTTTTGTAAAAGCTAATAATCTCATATCACATGATTACTTTTAGAACCAAAAGCCAAACACCCCCGTATAAACAACCTATTCATTTAAATTTAAGGTGTTTGTTGGATGTGCAGGCAAAATTGACATGTGGTGTTTGGATTCGCAGCATAGCAAGGTTAAAGACCTTGAGCTAAAGGGGTATACCGATAGTGTTGAGCAGTTTTGGGTTGGATCCTAACATTTTGATTTGATTGCCGCTACATCAGGTTAGAAAACTATTATTTACAGTTGAATAATGAAAATTACTAAAATTTCTTTGCAGGTAGCAATGTGCAATTTTCCAAATGTTAAAGATAGAGCTGATGTTGCAATAGCAGCTATGATCTCTGGCATACAAATGTGTGCTTACTATTCTTTGTAGTTTACAAGAACTTTTATGTTTCACCAGCTTCTTTAGTTTTAAAATCATTTGTTTGTTGAAACTATGAAATACTTTAAAACTAAACGGATGTGTTTCGTGTAGGTGTCAAGGGTAGATTTGTTAGTCGAGGTTGAAGTGAAAGCTGTGAATCTTGCTAATGGGAAAGACTTCCCCGAAGCTCCAACCTTGACGTTTTTTCAGAAGCATACACAGGTGAGCAAGATCCTGTTGTTCAAAAGATTGCATCTGAGCATCGTGGCTTTGATTTTGTTTTTGCGCAAGACCCTGAAGCTAAAAACGAACTTTGGAAGGTTACTTGAGTTTCCATGAATATATATGTTACAAAAAAAAAAAGAGAACATCATTCCTTTGTACTTGATATTGATATTCTTACATCTTATGATTTACAGATAAGAAAAGACGCTCTTTAATGATCTGTTCTAGATTATGCTGATGTGTTGTATATTGTGCAGGTTTGCCACCAACTCACCAAGATATATTAGTATGTGTTGGAAGGTATTACAAATATGTTCCAGGGGTTTGGTAATCACCCATTAGATCTGTGACTGTTTACCAGATGCTTTGGAAAAAGAAAAGAAAAGAAAGAGGAGTGGCCTAATTATTTGCTTCCACCATTGCCATAACCAACTACTAGTATGACAGTTTTGCACATTCAATTTGTATATTCGTTGATAATTCTCAATTAGTTTCAACTGTGTTTGCAACTTTAGTCATCATTCCTGTTGATTTTCACTTCATTTTGTTAACCCACTTTGCAATCAGCAGAAATGGTGAGTTTTAACGATGACTACCATTATTGTGTCCCTGATAGGCTTCAACGACCTTGCACGTATTCGAGTCCCTAACAACCATGATGGTATTCCATGGAATTTGGATCGTGAAATTGCGAAGACATAATTTGTGTGTTTGTTACTCATATTGAACATTGTAAAATGGCACAAAACAATCCGTAGGAATGTTAATATGTCATTGTTTTGCAATGTTGGTGTTTGTATTGGGTTATAAGTTGTAAAAAATTTGCTTCTATGCCCACATTTTTGTTGGGCTGTTTCAGTGTACCTTGGAAACTGATAAATACCTTAAAATTTATTTTTAAACTACAAAATTTACAATAATGTGATACTTACCAAAATTCAAAGTATAAGAATAAGTTACATGTAAAAGTTTTTCCATTGTTGACGAATTTTACTAAATATATGTTCATTAAGTTACACATACTTTAAAATAAATGAAATCAATATAACGAAACTAGCCCGCCCATCGGGCTGGTTGTTAATCTAGTTTAGTATATAAATATCTTGCTATACCTTACTATTAAGGCATTGGCGTGTTAAATGCCTCAAGTTCACTATTAGTTAGTAGACGGAATTCACTATCATGTTCATCCTCATCGACAAGAGTGTAACCACTTGTGTTTCCTATAATATCAAATAAGCTGGCTTTAGACTAACAGTAGACTAAAAATAGACTAAAAAGCTGGCTTTAGACTAATAATATATGCAAAAATGTAACCTTGCATTTGGCAATGTGGTTCTTCATCTTGGTCATCAAGCATAGTCTCTAATTGATCATAATCAAGTTCTCCTTGCAGTTCTTCTTCAACCACCCAAAAGTTCGTATTATCAATACATTCATAATCAATCGGATCGTAAGACCTCTTATCAACGTTGAGCCTAGAAAAACATTCATAAATAAAGATAACATGTAAAAAAATGTGTCACAATTACACAAACGTTTTATTTAAATATATAATACATGTTTTGCAACCGCAAGTTGTAGTGAACATACACAAGGTCATTTAGTCTTTTATGTTCCAACCTATTTCTCCTTTTCGTGTGAATCCTTTCAAAGATACTCCAATTCCGTTCACAGCCAGAAGAAGATGCGGTTTGACTTAATATTTTAATAGCCAATTCTTGTATTTTGGGATATTTTCCACCAAATAGTCTCCACCACTCATTAAAGATAAAAAAGGAAATGGTTAGCAAAAATTATATACCGTAATAACATTATAATATTATTAACAGTAAGATATAAAATTAGTCTTACCCGGACGATGTTGGCAACGACCTTTAACTGCACTAACCCTACTAAAGTCACCTTCACCATCACGATATATGCCTAAAAGCTTAGTAATCTCGATACATTCATTACCTGGAAAATACTTCTCAACCATATCAAGAACTCCTCTAAGCACCTCAGGCTTCTTACAAAAGTTCTTGCGATCATACTGGAAAGATGGATTTAACCAGTAAGCCGCACAATGAATACTAGTACGCAATGTCCTATCCCAACGGTCATCGATTATGTTAGTGTATGGATTGTATGATTCTTTCTTTCTTTTAAATAATTCCTTAATCCCTTTCCTTGCCCGATACATTCCCTCATAAACATAACCAATTGCAGGCTTTTCATCAGAATCACACAAACGCAAAAGCCTTAAGAAAGGAGTCATCACTCTCACTGTAATCAAACAATTGTTCAAAAAAATTTCATTCATGACAACTTGTTTACAATCAACTGCATTTTTCAATTTCATCATCTTTTTAAACTCACTAGATATAACCAAAGCATGCAAATCATTTTTATGATCAACCAAACTTTTCAAGGCAATAAACGCGGTACCAAAACAAGTAGTAGCTGGACGGATGATTTCTATCCAGCCAGGTCTTTTTCTTAACCAACTTAAAGGCCACTTATGATTATAAATGAAAACAGTAACCCTTGATGCAAGTGTGCTAATATGCTTCACATTATCCAATTCTGAAACATCCTTTAAAATAAGATTAAGACAGTGTGATGCACATGGAGACCAAACCATATGACGATATTTATTAGCTAACATCTTACCAGCAGCTTTGTAATTAGCGGCATTGTCGGTAACCATTTGGACCACATTCTTTGCTCCAACCATTTCAACAATCTCAGCAAACAAGTTACACAGATTTGTAGCATTATTCTCAATATTAGATGCATCAACTGACTTGATAAATGATATCCCTTTAGGACAATAAACCAAGAAATTAATTAGATGGCGTTCTGATGCGTGGGAATTGCACCAGGCTTTACCTCTCGAGGGATCTCGAGAAGCTTACAACCCCCACCAGGCAGTGTACCTGATTGTTGTAGTATAGTATAGTGACAAGTACCGGGGGATTAATCGTTCAACTCAGGAATAGTGTCGCTAGGATTAGAAAGCCTAAAAACTAGGTCTAGAGGTGAGGGATGATTCTTTTTGTATTTTTTATATTTTATAAAAGCAAATAAAAAACTCGGTTTTTTGGAAGAGTAGGCGGAATTAGTTGCTAGTCAACTAACCCAATTACTAAAGATGCAATTGAAACAAAATAATAAAAATGAAAATAAACTAATTTAACTAGTGGTGTGAACAATAATAGGGAAAGTTGTTGTTAGGTCACCATTTATGTAAACACAAGTTTGATATTGATAGAAATGAGATGAGAAAAGAGATTGGTTGATTATGAGAAATGAGAGAAAAGTAAGAACAATAGTTTCACTATGATATTCAAATAACCAACAAATAAAAGAGTTACATAAGCTTAGTATTTATAGGAGGAGGAGTAGGGCAACACTCCCTTCCTCCCTCCTTTCATTAGGACGTGGGCTTTAAGGCCCATTGGTCTTACATTCTTAAGCCTTGTAACATAAACTAAGTAGAATAAATAACTAAGCAACCTATTACAAAAGGTAATGACCGAGACTTGACTAAAATACAAAAGTATGATCCCAACAATCTCCCCCTAAGGGTCGGTCATCACGGTTGCTTGACGTCTTCATCTTTGTCGTTGACTTGTGACATGTAAAGCTTTAGACGTCTTAAAAAATGGTTGAATGATGATGATTGTACTTTGCTCTTTGTCTTTGTTCTTTGGTGATGATGTAGTGATTGTGTCATGAAGTAGTCTGCCATTCGTCACTCCTATGTCTGTGGTGGTTGTCCGCCATTCCAATATACTCATACATCTTTGGACTTAGACTTTCACGTACAAGAAGTTCCTTTTCATACATTAAGATCTTTGTCTTTATACTTTGTAGATTCTTCTTATTGGCGTAGAATCTTTCTTTGAACTTTGTGTTGCTAAGATCTTTGGGGGAGCTATCATTTGCTTCAAGATGTATGTATGAGCATGTTGGAATCTACCATCATGGAAGTGAGGTACCTGCAAGTAAACAGTTAGCAATAAAACAACCGGTACTTACAGATAAGGAATTAGAGCTCATCAACAGCATATTGTGAAGACTCTTTCTAATCCTTATCCAGGCCGTTCCCATATCAGATACTCCCGAAGGAGCTTACGAGACCTACTAAGTAGCTCAATGACTGGGTGAGTCACTGGGGATCACTTCACGACTGTAGACTGCTATGGAACCACCGCAAACACTAAGCGTAACCCTTGTGGGGTTACCGAAGTGACCTGCTGTCAGGGCTGCTTGATGTTGACCCTGGCAGGATTTTCGTTCAATCACTGAGAAATACGTATGTAATTCTCTCATAAACGTTCTCGGCAGATTGCTAAGATCTGCGAAGGACTCGATAATTTACAGCTGGTGTCCATTGAAGTAGAACACCAGTTGTAGAAATACTAAGTGTTCCTAAGAGATCTTTGATGTATCTCAAGGCTCTAGACTCTATAAGTGCACACTTAGGTTTCCTATGCGGAGACTAGGGAGGGGTCTCCTGCTTCAATATCAACCGTCTCTAAGAGATAGGTCGATAGGTTACGCTGGTTCCCCGTGAGAATGAAACAAGTCCTTTTAAGAGAACTTGAGTGGTTAAGAAGGTTTAGTGCATTGCGTCACTGGGTCCATGACGACTTTGTCTTCAATACCGGTGTTGTCTTTTGCAACAACCAGTAGCATATGTATTGAACCCGGTGTCTGCCCTAAGGTTGAACATATGGAGGGCTATTTCTTTTCACCCTTTTCTTTACTTTTCTTTTTAATTCTTCAACTCCTTCTTTCCCATTCATTCTTTTCTCCTTTTATCGTATCATACCTAAGGACTTCTAATTCTAACTATGGGAGATGTCCTTGGGTAGATCCCTCCGGCTCTGGCGGATCATAGGACGGTTATTCCTATCTTAATCACCTTATAACTCCGACAGTAGCCAAGAAACCTTTGATTGAAAATCTCTCAAAGTGTTTGTGATAATCAAATATTTTGGTTAACACTTTGAGAGTTTTGTGTACACTTTTGAAGGGCTCCCCCTGCACATGTGCTCATAAGTATTTAATAAATTTGCACATGCGGGAGGAGCAATCATTTTGAATTGATCCACTTTCCGTGAACAAGACCGATTCGAGACACGCTTACATCACTAGTTAAACTAGCTTAAAGTTATTACCCGGCCTGGTCAAGTCCACAGAAAGTTTCTCGAGACGGTACATTTCTACTAAGACAAATCCTTTTCGAGACACGCTTACGTGGCTAGTTAAAGAGATACATTGTCAGCTTTTAGGTGACAACTAGCTCTAGTAACTAACTTGATGTTATTACCCGTCGAGGATAAGTCTTTTCGATATTACTAACTTTTATTATCTCGTCAATTCCTGGGTCAATTCTGAGTCTAGCTCGCACATGATACAACTTTTAAGCTTTGACTTCGTATATTTTAATCACTTTTTCATTTTCTCCCCCTCAAAAATAGCATATAAAATGATGTTTTTGACAATTTTTTAGATTAAAATTTGCCTTTTGAGTCTTACGGGGAGATTCACCAAGAACTTTTGATTTTGAACAAAGTATTTTTGTTTTGACAAGTGCTCCCCCTCAACAAGTGATTAGGTCTTATTGAGGTGAAATACTTGTTCTTTTGAGCAGAACTATGAAAATCATAAATGTTTGATTAATTCTACTCAAAAGTAAGAAGCCTTCGCTCCTTATATTAGGATTGAGGCACTGATGCGTACCTCAGGGTCCTTTCTTTACAAGTTTGGGTTGTGCACTGTAATGCGTGCACAAGCCATTATGAAGTATATTATTGACAAATCAAATCAAACTCTTACAACTTTCTACCATTCAGGTCTCTGAAACGTCATCACCGGAAATTTTGTTCTTCCTCCAACATAGCTTTCCAATCTCCGAAACTGATCCCTGCGCTTCAACCGGTTCTCAATCCTTGTAATGAATCTGCGAGCATCCCTGGTCTCATCGGTGTTCCATCTTTTGGATTTCCCCAGTGCTATGTCATTGATTCTGCTTTTGATTCCATCTCTGACGAACTTCAAGGTTTCATCACAGAACTTATGTATTTCTTTGTAGCCCATGAAGCAGTTTCGACCGTTGACACTGAGGTAAGTGAACCCGAATGCCGGATGCCTGATCAAGGTGTATTGAGGTAGATGTTGAAGGTCGGGGATGTCAAACATGTTAGGTTTGGTGAGATTCAGCTTCTTCTGATAACTTTCCACTCCCAGTTGAAGATCTTCTACTCGTTCTCTGATAACTATCTGCCTGATGAAGATTAGGAGAGCTTGGATAAAGGCAAGCTGCATCTCTTTGGGCAAGTTGCAAAGCTTTCCTTGAACTTTGAGCAGGTACATATCTTCTATATCATTGAGGAGTAGTCGTGGAAAGTCTGACTCGGAAATATCATACTCCTTTTCATCAAGTCTTTTGAGTGTGATTTTGCTGAGGAAGGGGTACCCAAAGTGAGTGACAGTCGAAATGAACTGAATTGAGACTATCTTCAAATCACTTGTCACATCACCCATTGTCTGATTGAGTCTGCTGCTGCGATAATACTGTGCCCGGTTTTCTGGCCAATGATGTATACCGTAGAGTGCGTTCCGGGTCATAGTCAATAATTTTATCGATGAATAAGGCTGAGGCTTCTTCTTCGATGGCATTGTTGAGATATCGAGCTGCAGGGAGAAAGGCAAGTGATGTGATGTACTTCTTTTCAATCTTGCTGCCGAGTGTCAGAAATTCCAAGTCTGTGTTGAAGAAGAACTTGTACGGGATCTTCGGTTCCTTAGGCTTCCCAATCATCGGTAGTGGTTTGGACCAGTCAGTAATGTAGGGCGCGGTTTTCCTTGTGACCGGATCCAGTGGCGCATCTTTTAAGGGGCCGGGGGGGGGGGGGCGCCCGACCCCCCGAAATTTTTTTTGCGATGTAGGGGGTATATAGTTTTCGTGTAGAAAAATTTCGATATATTCTGTTTCGACCCCCCGAAAATTTCGGTATACCTGAAATATAGCCTTAGGAAAAAAAAATTTAGATTCCGACCCCCCACTTAAAAATTCCAAGCTTCGCCACTGACCGGATCGACATAAGATTCAGGATTGATCCAGTCAATATTGCTTGACATAGCTCGAGCAATATTTTCCAGATGATACTCAAGTTTGATTGAGTTAGCAGACCGATCTTTCAGAAGATTGAACGCATCATTCTTGATTCTTCGCAACTCTTTCTTATTCATCTTTTTCATCTGAAACTTATGCTGAATCAATTGAGGGTATTCCACTGTACGACCATCTTGAGGTTCTTGATTGTCTGCAAGTGGCGGTTGCGAATTGATCATCTTCTCAAACCAGGAGTATTCGGCAGTCTCATCTTGGTCTAGCCATTTGAGGACGGTTTTTGGTTTCTTTGGTTCTGTGCCTTTTGATGAGGTGTCCAGTTTGGGTTGATGATGTTTTCGTTTCCTTTCTTTCTTCTTCTTAGAGGACGGTTTTGGAACTTCATCGGGCTGAGGAATCTCGTCACCACCTATGTATTCAAAGTGGTCGTGTGCTTTGGGAGCGGAACCAGATGCCTTTGGTTGTTGTGAGGACGTTGTTGTTGTTGGAGGGATGACCGGTGTTTTAGATTGAGATGAGGGTCCTTCGGCTTGTTTCTGTTTCTTTGCCTGAGAATTAGGATCCCTGTCTTCATCATCTCTTGGACGTTTCAGTTTGTCCGCCTCTGTGCTACAAGTCTCTTTTGTCATTTTTGCTTTCAACGCTTCCAGGACTTTAGCTTCTTCCGGCGATAATGAGAACTTGCTTGCCAGTTTGTCCAATAGCTGAGCTTCCAATTCGTCCAAAGATAGTCCTGGTAGTGGAACAGTAGACTTGTTTGCTCGAAGAGTAAATGTGGTTGATCGGATTACTTTCTTGACAGCTTGTTCTGCGAACTTGGTGAGTTCGTCTCTCATGGGTGCTAGCAGATCTTTCAACTCAGCAACTAAGTGTTGTTCCATGTATTGGTGTGCTTGAGCAGCCAATGTGGCTTCCAAGTTCTCTTGCACATCCTTTGCTAAGAAGGTGTCAACCTTATCTTGAAGTTCCTGGACATTAGAGTTGAGCTTTGTCAGTTCAGCAACTTGGCTTGCTAGTAAAGCAACTTGATCTTCCAGTCTGCTTTTCTTCTTTTCATGTACTCTTCTAAATGCTGACTTCAGCAACTTAGATGCAGCAGAGGCTTTGGTGCTTGGTTTCTTGATAGATTTGTCGTGGGTTGATTCGGATGCAGGAGGTGATGATTGTGAAGATTCAATGTTGGTAGTAACATCCTTATCCTCTCCTTTCTGTGATTCGGGTTCTTCAACATTCTTAGCTTTCGCTGCTTCCTCTTTCAACCTCTGTTCTTCAGCAAGTTTGTCAGCCTCGGCTTTAAGCCTTAAATCTTCAGCAAGCTTGGCTTCTTGTTCTCTTTTCAACTTTTCTTCTGCCAGCTTGGCTGCCTCTTCAGCCTTCCTGCTTTCTTCCATGCGGATTGTCTATTCCAGTTTGGCTTGTGCAAGCTCCTCAAGCCTAGCCTCTTCAGCTTCTTGCTTTTTCCTTAATTCCTCTTCTTGAGCCCTTTCTCTGAGCTCCATTTCTTCCACAGTCATCAACCGTGGAGCATCAGTATCCATGGGATCTTCCTCTTCCTCTTCTCCCGTTGCTGAAGCATTAGTCATTTCAATGTCTGTGGGAGATACCGAAGGATTGTCGTAGACGACCAAGTCAGTATTGATTCCTGTAGCAGTATCAGGAATGCTGCTAGATCAGCATTGAATGCATCTATCTTGCTGTGGAGGAGACCCAGATTGAGAGCTCTTTCATTTTCTTCTTCAACTGAAAGGCCTATGTTTGAATGAGCAGTCTCTTGTTCAGCTGACATCGGTTCCTTCATCTTCTCTCTCCTGATCCTTTCTTCTTCTAAGATAGTCTGTGCTTCAGTGAACGGTCTTTGATTGAGATATGATGGGTATTCAGCATTATCAGCAAACTCATCAATGTTTTTCTCCCAATCTTCGAAAGTCAAGTCTTTATCATCAATGTCTTCAAGGTTGACATTCTCGGTGATATTGGCAAAGGCTTCCCTGTAAACTGGACCTTCGTCGGACTCGGTTTCAGAGTTAGACGGTTTTGGAGAAGATTGTGGTGAGGGAAACCACCCAGGTTCAGGAATGGATGCGGGCTTCTTGGCAGGAGTCCTTCTCTTGAGAGTACCCTTCTTCTTATGTTTAGACTGGGTAGAACTGCCGGAGCTCCCAGTCTTGGTACCTGTCTTCCCCTTAAACGGTTGAACTTCATCCAAGAAACCAACTTTTTCTGCTTCAAGAGCTTGAAGGTAGTACTTGAAATTCGGGCAAAGCTTCACTTTGTCATTCAAGAGACAGTCAGGAAATTTCTTTCCTTGCTTGCGTGTGCTGGTGTCGAGTCTCTTGATGATCTTGAGAGTATCTTCATTTCTGAAAGTATTCTTATCTTTGTCATCAAGTCTCTGTGGGATATCATCATACTCACGAAGGAAGCTTTCAATGAGTAGTTTTGTGAAACGGACAAATGGAATGTTGGTGGTCTTGTGTTGAATGTGCCACACAAGGTCTTCCCAAATGATGCTGGCATAATCTACTTTCTTTACATTTGCCACTGCCCAGAAGAGTTTGAGGTGTTGGAGCTTTGGGTGTTCATGGCCAGTGTCTCTGCCAGATAAGGACTTGGCAATCAGAATGCATAGGGTTCTCCATGGTTGTGGAAGAAATCTAATGTTGACCCTAGAATGTCTTGTCACAACTTCTTCTGATTCGTCATATCCAATATCTCGTAACCACTCTATTAGCTCTTCCTCTGTAGGTACTTGATCATATTCTTCATCTGGGCCAAGTTCGGGTAACCCAAGAACATTCCTAAGTAAATCAATGTCCACAGTGACCTGACGGTTATGAAGCATACAGGTGAAGGAAGCCTCCCCAAGATCTAGCTGAAGTGTATGCCAAAACTGGTGGATGTAGAAGCAGGAGACTGAGGCTGACTTGGTGAATAACAGCTTGTTGGGGTGATATAGGAGAGCATCCACTGCAACAATACATGAGGATTCGTTGCAAGTGATTTTGTTGAAGTTGATTCGTAGGTTGTTCTTGCCAATCTTCCTGGTGTAATCAGCTGGAAAGGTCTCTTCCCATGAAAGTTTAGGTTCAGGTTCTGGTCCATATGGAACGTCATTGTGTTCTGCCATCTGAATTGATCATAAACAAATACAAACATGGCAATGGTTTACTATGTTAGCTCAGACATAAGATTACATGATTGTGCATATTATTGATTGATCAGTGGGTGTTTGTGTGTGAAAAACTTTTGTTATATGACAAACTGGAGTTATTATCACATGGTAGAATCTTCTAACAATTAAGTTACAACATAAGTTTATCATAACAAGAGGTTACACTTTGGAAATTTTACAACACTTAGAAAAAAATTTCATGAATTAGACAAGTTTACGCGTAAGTGGAAAAGTCTACGCATAACATGACTTAAGCGTAAGAAGTGAAATTAGGCGTAAGAGCAAAAGCTACGCGTAAACTTATATGTTACGCGTAAGGTAAATCTTATGCGTAGGCTCAATCTTACGCGTAGGATAAAATCTTAGGCGTAGGATATGAGCTTACGCAAAGGATTAACCTTAAGCATAAGATATAACTTATGCGTAGGTTTTGACTTATGCGTAAGTTCAAGACTTAAGCGTAAGAACAAAACTTATGCGTAAGAATTATCATTTAAGCGTAAACATTGTCTTATCCAAGACAATGTTTGTCCACGTGTCGAATCTTACGCGTAAGATTCAATCTTACGCGTAGGATGAACTTCTTATGCGTAAAACGTCTTTTTCAGAAAAATTCACCTTTGAATATTGAGTTGTATGATTCCTGAAAGTGTAAAACACACAACCACTGATCAATATTCATATTAACACACTTAATACCCACTTTTTATGCGTAAACATGCCTATATATGAGTTACTCGTAGAAACGCATGAACACAGAATCACAACCCTTATCAAACATGAATCTGGGTGAGAATAGGCATAGGGCAAGTGTTCCTAACATCCTAAGGAACATTTGGTCCAAATTATAACAATAATTGACCACAAAATCATAAGATCACATCTGCAAGTGCATTCGAACCCTAAATCTTTAATTCATGATCAATACAAGTTATGATCCTAGGCATACATGAACACTATCCCCATCACCAATTTCAATCCTAACGCACAGAATCAAGAACCCCTAAATCCATCGTATGAACCCTAATCCTCAAATCGATCAATTGATGTTTCTGTGTGAGTTTAGAGATTAGATACATGTTTATAAACATCTAAAGATCATTTCCCATCAATCAATTTAGTCATAACAACAACAATAATCTGGGTTCAAGTTCTACGCATAACCCTAGATCTAATTAGTCGATTAAGACAAATTGAACCGTTGGATTAAGTTAAGATTAAAAACCCATGTTAAAAATCATGATCAAAACTTGTTACAACTTACAGATTTGAAGATTAATGAACGGATTTGATGAATGATTGTGGATCGTTGATTGAGTAGATGAAAGTGATAAATATTTTTTGCAGGTGGGAGTAAATGTGAGGTCAAACGTATTTTGACCGAGGTTAAAACAAGTTTGGTCTTTTGACACAAATAGCCCCTTAACCTTAACTTACATACACACCTAATGCCTAAACACATTATCTCATTTAACTTTCGTTAATAACACCAAGTTATGACGAGAACAACTTGTGGAATTTCACTCCCCCTCGACCTTAGACCGTAGTCTTAAAAAAAATCATAAAAATTTATTATTTTGGTCAAGGTGAGTAACCCGAAACACTTTTGATGCATCCTTTAAGATAAAACGTAATATTTTTTGTAAAAATGCAAGTATAAAAAATTAATATTTTTTTGTGAAAAAATTTTAAAATGCTTTTCCTCCCCTTCAATACTTGTTTTGAATAATTAAAGACGTTTTAAAACATTAGTGTTGAAAAGAAAGGTATATACTTGCATCTTTTTTTTTTTTTTTTTTAAGAAAAAATATTTACAAAGATAGTTTTGATGTTTGACGATCAATTGTGTTTTAAAAACTTTTCCAGATCCTCTGGAGTCAAACATCGCATACCAATTTGGTGAACTAGACTAGCAAACCTTGATGGTGCTAAGGATTTGGTAAGTAAGTCCGCCAATTGGTACTCAGTCCCAACAAAATACAGTTCAACGGTACCCTTTTCAACATGCTCTTTGATGAAGTGATATCGGAGATCGATGTGTTTGGATTTGCAATGATGAACTGTGTTGCAGAAGATAGCAATTGCACTTTTGGAATCACAGTAGATTGGAATCCTATTGAACAAGTAGCCATAATCCTTAAGTTGTGATCTCATCCAGATGACTTGAGCACAACAAGCAGACATAGCTACATATTCAGATTCTGTTGACGACAGTGATGTGCAGTCCTGCTTCTTTGATTGCCATGACACAAGTTTGTCTCCGAGAAATTGTAATCCACCAGATGTACTTTTGCGTGTGTCTAAGCATCCTGCATGGTCAGCATCTGAAAAAGCAATTAGTTCAAAACCAGAATCCTTCGGATACCAGATTCCCAAGTTAATGGTTCCGTTTATGTATCGAAGGATTCTTTTGACCTCACTGAGGTGTTTTTCAGTTGGTTTAGACTGATAGCGAGAGCACATGTAGACAGCAAATACTATATCAGGTCTACTAGCTGTGAGATACATGAGTGACCCAATCATACTTCGGTATTTGGTAGGATCAACTGGAGTCCCATGTAAGTCAGCATCTAGTTTTGTGGTATAGCCCATTGGTGTATTATAAGTATCACAACTCATCATTCCATGTTTCTTTAAAATTTCTAGAGCATATTTGGACTGATTTATAAAAATTCCACGGGGTGATTGATGAACTTGTAGTCCTAGAAAGAACGAAAGTTCACCCATCATGGACATTTCAAAATTATCTTTCATTAATTTTGCAAAATCATTAGAGTAACTTCTTTTTGTTGAGGCAAAAATAATGTCATCGACATATATTTAAACAACAAGTAAGTCCTCCCCGTAGGTTTTTGTAAATAGTGTTGGATCCACCACGCCTTTAGAAAATTTATTGACCAGCAAGAAATTAGACAGTTTGTCATACCACGCCCGTGGGGCTTGCTTAAGTCCGTAGAGTGCCTTTTTGAGTCGGTAAACGTGATTAGGACGCTCAGGATCAACGACGCCGTCTGGTTGGCTAACATAAACTTCTTCACGGAGTTCTCCATTCAGAAATGCTGTTTTCACATCCATTTGGTAAACCACCATGTTCCTGTGTGCAGCATAGGCCAAAAAAATCCGAACAGCTTCATGTCTAGCCACTAGAGCAAAGGATTCAGCAAAATCAAGTCCTTCTAGTTGAGAGTATCCTTTCGCTACCAGGCGTGATTTGTTACGTATGACAGTGCCTTCAGCATCTAGCTTATTCTTCCAAATCCATTTTAACCCAATGACAAAGACTCTGTCAGGTCTTTCAACTAATTCCCAGACTTCTAATCTTATGAATTGCTGAAATTCCTCTTGCATAGATTCAATCCAGTTGTCATAAGTCATTGCTTCTTTAATGTTCTTAGGTTCTTCGTGACAAACTGTGAGTGCATAGATACAAGTTTCTCCATCAGTGTGAAGTCGTTGTCTTGTCATAACAGGTGCATCTGGATGGCCAATAATATGAACTAGTGGATGGTCTCGAGTCCATTTGTGTGTTGAAGGGTGTAGTTGATAAGTATCTCGCATGTTAGCAGGATCCAAATTGCGTGTAGACGACTCAGCTATGTCAGGAAAGGTAGGAGCCGGTGCAAACGGGTTAAAGAACGCATCAGGATCATGCTCTGCGGGTTGTGGAACTGATTGAGGTGTTGGATCTTCAGCTGAATGGCGGGAGTTAGAAACAGTTTGTTCTGCTGTAGATGGTGATGCAATTGGAGGACCGTCTCTCTCAACACTTGTGGTAGTTTGTTGAGGTGAGTCTGGTACTGGAATATTTTCAGGTTGAGCAGCGGAATTAGGTGAGACCTCAGTAGAACGGTATTCAATTGTGTCATCAAACAGTGGAGCAAACAAGGTTTCCAATTCTTTGCGGTTGAGTGGCAAAGGTTCAGCCAAAGATTCCGGAGAGTTAAGACGGTTGAATTCGGGTCCTAAGCTGTGTTGCTCAGAAGCCATCTATGTGAGTTCATCAAAATTAGCGTGAATGCTTTCTTGAATTTCTCTTGTTCGACGATTCCATATCCGAAAACCTTTAGAATTATCACAGTATCCAACGAACACTCCAATGTCAGCCTTTGCTTTAAGTTTACCTAAATCATCACGATCATTTTTCGGATAACAAAGTGCTCCAAATACATGAAAGTAGTCGATGTTCGGTTTCCTTTTGTGAACAATTTGATAAGGTGTTTTGCGATGGTGTTTTGTGATCATGCAACAGTTTTGTGTATAACATGCAGTTGAAACAGCTTCCGCCCACAAGTAATCCGGTAATTGAGCATTAATCAACATAGTTCTAGCAGCTTCCACTAACGTCCTGTTGCGTCTTTCAACAACTCCATTCTGTTCTGGGCTTCTAGGAATAGATGTTTGATGTTCAATTCCCACTTTCTCGAAATATGACCTAAGTGTCTGATTCTTGAATTCAGTTCCATTGTCAGTTCTGACTATTCGTACCGTGTTGCGTAACTGAACTTGAATTTTAGTAAGAAAGGTGATGATCATTGAAGGAGCCTGATCTTTACTTCGTAGAAAATAAACCCAAGTCCATCTTGAATAATCATCCACAATTACAAGAATGTAGCGTTTACCGTTGATACTTTGAACACGCATCGGTCCACACAAATCCATATGTAGCAATTGTAAAACATGATTCGTACTGTGCTCAGGTTTTGAAGGAAAATGAGCCCGAGTACTTTTTCCTTGTTCACAGGCTGAACATAAGTGATCTTTGGTAAAACGGAATCTTGGAAATCCATCAACAAGTTTGTAACGAGCAAGGTCAGTCATAGTTTTGAAATTCAAGTGTGAAAGACGTTTGTGCCATAACCAAGATTTAGTTGATTCCACTTTGGAGAGTAGACATATCGGAGATGTTGCAATCATATCTGACATTGATATTGTATAAAGATTGGAACCACGTGAGCCAGACATTAGATCGTTTCCTTGTAAGTCACGAACAAAGCAAGTTTTCTCACGAAATGCAACTTCTAGATCCCCATCACAAAATTGACCAACAGAAAAAAGGTTGTGTCCAAGGCCTTCCACATAATAAACACGACGTATTTCAATGTTCCCACTGACATAGTCACCATATCCCATGATTAAAGCGTAATGATCATTCCCGAATCTGACAGTTCCAATGAACTTTGAGACAAAGTTGTGTAACAGTTTGAGGTTGCCTGTCATATGTCGGGTGCATCCGCTATCAACAATCCAAAGAACAATCTGTATCACCTGCATCACAAGAAGACGACACGGATGGAACAGAGGTAAGGGTGGAACCCAAAGAAAGTGCGGGTTCCTGTTGGTTAGAAGCACAGGTATTCAACAATTTAGGAATCCATTTAAAGTCTGGTCAATATTGTAACCAACGTTGCCAATTCCAACTAGTTCTTGCTTTCTTAATGGTGAATTCACTAGTGGTTGGCTTATTCCTAGATTTGTTTTCTGCACTTATGGGGTTAACTTTAGCTTTATTAGAAACCGTAGAAGGCGGCTTTCCTAAGATAGACTTAGAGGCAGTAGTGGGCCTATAAGGAATGCGTGTCCTACGTTTCTTATGATGATTAAGAAGAGAATTAGCTATACATTTTGTATGATCACCAGATGATACGCTTTTACGACAAAACACACAAGATGCATTAATATTCAAAACATTCAAAGATTCATCATTCGTTACATTTAGATTTTGATTACAATTTGCCAGATTAGAATCTAAATCTGATGCAACATGAGTTTTATTCAAATTCCTAAGTTGATCTTCTACTTCTTGAGCTTCTAGTGATCCTCTTTTACGTTGCCAGAGCCTATTCTTCCTTTTACTTTTTCGCTTGGGTCTGCTAACGCTATTAGTGGAGACTAGTCCTGTAGAAGTGGAGTTATCAACATTAGTGTTTTGAACAACATTTCCTTTAGCAGTTTTGTCTTATTGATACAATCATGGTGCTATCACCGTGGTGTCAACAATCTTTCCTTTTTGAAGTAGCTTCATTTTCTCTTTTAAATCAATGATGATGTGATTTTTATCCTGAATTTCAGACTCAAGTAAACCATTGCAATATTTGATGTCATCGCGGTTTTGTTGCCATTCGGCGTTTTCAATTTTTAAATCCGCAATTTCTTTCTCGTATTTGAGACACAGACTTTTGAAAGACTCAGTGTTTTTGCAAAGCTGACAAGAGTTTGAAATATTTTGACTTTGAAGTTTCAATTCCGTTTCAATACTTTGAGCTTGACACCATTCAAGCCTTTGTTTGAGTTGACAAATTTCTTTTGAAAATTGTTTTGTCACATCATCATTCTGTATTCTGAGCTTGTCATTCTCATGTTTAAGTGTCTCAATTTCCACATTCAACAAGTTATTATCAACACAAAGATCATCCATAAGCATAGAAGTACCAGAATTATAGAGATCATTCATGATAACAGAATAAATATCAGCATGGAGAATTTGTTCCAAGAGTCGATCAGCATCATTTTTTAAAACTCTATTTCTTTGCTTTTGAACCAAAATCTCATTTTCAGTAGAGTTGAAAACGTTTATCATATTTTTGACCTCGTTTTGAAGTTCCTGATCCTAACGTGTAGCACAGAGACGGAGGTGTTTGACAATTGGCAACATTTGTTTTTGAAAAATATCTCTCTTTTCTCGCTCGTAAACGAATTGAAAAGTTTCAACTTTTATTACAGAATTTCTTTCAATTGTTTCCTCCAAAATTTCGATGTCTTCCATAAAAGTTTTGAAATAATTTAAGACACGACAACTTTTCGGTAAAGGTGTAAGTTCACCGGATGATGGTAAAGGACCATTTATTTGTGCTACAGTTTGGACAGGGGCCGCATTAGAAGATGAAACATATGACTCTTCGACAAACCATGATTTCTCAGGTAAGTCCTTTTGAGTAACAAAAGATTTAGAAATGTGAGGAGCTTTTGAATAATCATATGGTGTCCAATATTGAACATAACTCATTTTAGATCGACTCTCGTCTTCAAGTTCTTCTTCTTCCTCAGTATCAAAAACAACAGCACGCACAATCGTATTATCGAGCATGTGGTCCATACTGTAAATCTTAGGATTTTCTTTGAATGCTGTGTGAAGAAACATTGATTTGAAATCGCAAAGTGCAAATCCTTTATCGGGTCTCGGTTTTAAAGTAAATTTCTGAATTGTTGTTACAGAGTTCCCGTGTTTGTAAACAATATTACGAAATTCTTTGAGTTGTTTTTCAAGATCAACAATGTCACCGAGTAAGTCATTTATATACTTCCTTTTTCGTATTTTATGTTCACAAAAATCCTTTTTACAACTTGACAATTCTGTTTCTGTTTTAGAAAGTACTGTTTAAAGACGTTCAACTTGCATTTTCAATTCACACTTTTCACTTTCAAGTTTCGAAATCAACTTTCCGTTTGACTCAATTAAATCTTGCATTTTGCGTTGAAGATCTTGTTCTTTGTTGTAAGAATCTTGAAAAGTTTTTTCAAAACTTTTTGCATGTTTAATCTTGTCTTCCTGATTTGAAAGCTGAATTTTATAACACTCAATATCTCTTGTAAGTGACGAATTAGTTTCTTTTAAAACTTTGTTTATCTCGTTGCATTTAATGATTTGCAATTGTTGAGCATCCAGTTTTTTAGATAACAATATGAGGTCAGGGTCTGGATCAAATGATGGTTCATGTTGTTCTAAATGATCATGTTTATCTTTCTCAATAGGATCATCAAATGAAACATCTGTGTCATCATCGAATATGACAACTGTGCTTATTTGTTCATCTGTTTGAGAGGATGAAGATGATTTAGATGGAACAACTTGCGCCATATCTGATTCAGAAGCAGAAGGTGAGGCTATTTCATGTATTAGGCATGCTTTATGGTCATGTACCTGAGACAAGCCGTCAGTGTCATACACTGGACCTGAATCATTAAACTGAAGTTCTTGCATGTTGGCCATAAGCATCACAGCTGTATTGGCTTCCAGATCTTCCATGTCATCATCATTGTTCACATTTGCCATGAAGTTGTTATCCTGTTCAGGGAAATGTCCATCTTTTTCATCTTGAAGAGCCATGAGTAATGCCTGCTTGTGAAACTTACTACCCCGAGTTCTCAGTTTGGGACATGCTATCGCTATATGACCTTGTTCATTACAATTATAGCACCATACTGCATTCCCTGAGTTGGAGTTCCTAGTTGCAACTGGTTCAGACCTTAGCTGAGAAGACCCTGAGTTGTTCCTGAACTCTCCATTGTTATTAAACCTCTGACCATTCCCAAAATTTCCTGAAGAACTTCCTGAACCAGATCTACCATAGTTACGATTATGAATTTCCACTCTTCCATCATTGACAACAGCTTGATTCCTTGTGTTAGAAGACGAACGTTGACGGTTGTTTGTTTTGTTGGAGAATTTGCTGAAAGCACGAGCAATAAGAGAAAGTCCCTGATTCAACGTATTAAAGTCATCATCGTCATCGTCATTGGAGTTTGAGTAATACACTGCATCATTGTTGTTTAATGGAGCAAGTTGAGTAGAAGCATTCTGTGGAGATGAATCATAAGGGACCATTTGGTTCGAGGTAGAAGACTGTGGATAACTGAAGTAGTTCTGCTCTTGAACATATGCATGATTTGACATTGGTGTTGGAGCATAGGGAGATTGATCTACGAGAGCCAAAGAATTTGGTGTTGGTGTTGGTGTGTATCCTCCTCGTAGAGCTCGATCTTTTTCAACTTCAGGTTCATGGTGTTTCAGAAAATCATACAACAAACCATATGGAGCATCATGAAGATTTTTGGTTTGACGAACAAATGTCACATATTTATGCCAATCTGGACCAAGACTACCGACGAATTTGGAGTTCACTGCTATCCTCGGTACTGTGATTTTGTGACGTTCCAGATCATTGACCACATTTGTGAAACGATGATAGTAGGATTCAAGTGACTCTCCTGGTTCAATTGTGATGTCTGTGTATTCCATGTAGAGTTTGGATTCCATATCATCTTTGTTCAATTGAGTGCCTTCCATAAGGAGATGAACATGTTCCCACATAGCTTTGGCTGTTTTCTGAGCATCGACACTTCGATAAATTGGATTAGGTATACCTTGAAGTATATAAGCCATTGTGTACTCATCAGCTTCACGATGTAATTTCTGTTCTTCTGTGAGTGCAGATTCTGGAAGAGGTCTATCACTAGGAGGACGTGGAGGATCAGCATTTGGATCACCAATTTCAAATCTTGTTGGCTACTCAAATGGTCCTTCAAGTATCACTTGTTTCAAGAATTTCCCATGAGGTTTCTTAAGTTCAAGAAATCGTAAGAATCGACTTGACCATTGAACATAGTTCCCAGGTGTTAACATTGGAGGTGTTTCAAGTGATCCTGCCTCATGTCGAGATTGTTGAGTTGTAATAACTTCACACATTCTGTCAAACCAGTGAGGTTGTTTGAAGGAAAACTGAGTGTTTTGTTGGGACATTTGATATGGTTGTTGTTGAGGAATGATTTGATGTTGTTGCATCATGAGATATTGTGGTTGTTGATTAAACGGTTGTTGTTGAAAGTGTGACTGTGAAGGTTGTTGATATGATAGTTGCTGATGGTATTGTTGTTGCTGATACTGCTGATGTTGTTGCTGAGGATTTGAGAAGTAGTAATGTGGTGGTTGAGACATCTTTGAACACTTGTGTAGAAATGGATCTTTGTAGAAGATTGAAATGCACGTTCCTTTGATCAAGTCCAAAATCCCAGGGGTAAGTTGAATTCTTACGCGTAACAATAATCTTACGCGTAAACTTTTAGGTTAAGCGTAAAGAGTAGTTTAGGCGTAAACAAAGAGTTTATGCGTAAGTTTTCTCTTTACGCGTAAGCTTTGGCTTATGCGTAAGTTTAGACTTATGCGTAAGGTTAAACAACCAAACAAATCTTCCAAACTTATCCAAGGTTGAAAGATATCCGAAGTTGAAGTATTCCACTAACTTATCCAAGCTAGGGAAGTACTGAGTCACCGTAACACAAGGAGAAGACCTTTGATGAAAGTTAAGCGTAGATTCTGAAACTTACGCGTAAGAATAACTCTTAGGCGTAGGATTGATCTTATGCGTAGAAAGGGCACCTTATGCGTAGGAAGTAACTTCAGCGTAGGATCTTACTCGTAGGAATCACAACTTACTCGTAGAAATTGACTTACTCGTAGGTTTTCGGCGTAGAAGACCAAAGTTACTCGTAAGAACAGGGTTTTGACCTAAGTTACTCGTAAGAAAAGGGTTTTAGCCAAAAGTTACTCGTAGAAAGGACAAAAAGTATTGTTGACAGCTTTAGAATCGTACTATTCAAGGAAGTTACGCGTAAACAGGTCAGAAACTTGAAAAATCTCAAATTTTTGAAGAAAAAATGCTTAGAAATAAGGTACTTTTGATCAAATAACTTCACCAATACTTAAAAAACACTAACTATTGAAGATTTTGCTACCAAAAACTAGTTTTCCAATATCAAAGAAGCTATAAAACCTTAAAAAACCTTAAAAAATTACAACTTTATGCAACAACTAAGCTTCAAATCACTATATCAACATTGAAACTTGTCCAAGCTTCAAGATTTGAGTGAAAGAAACAAAGAAAAAATGCAAAAAGATGAAGAACAAGCACCAAAACCCCACGTTAACAATAGAAAGTACACTTCAATCTCTATTAGGCGAATGATACCACTTGTTAGGTCACCATTTATGTAAACACAAGTATGATATTGATAGAAATGAGATGAGAAAAGAGATTGGTTGATTATGAGAAATGAGAGAAAAGTAAGAACAATAGTTTCACTATGATATTCAAATAACCAACAAATAAAAGAGTTACATAAGCTTAGTATTTATAGGAGGAGGAGTAGGGCAACACTCCCTTCCTCCCTCCTTTCATTAGGACGTGGGCTTTAAGGCCCATTGGTCTTACATTCTTAAGCCTTGTAACATAAACTAAGTAGAATAAATAACTAAGCAACCTATTACAAAAGGTAATGACCGAGACTTGACTAAAATACAAAAGTATGATCCCAACAGTTGTGTTTACTTAGGTTTCATTACTCCCTAGATATCTTTTACAGGTTAATTACTTGTTACAGTTGCGTAGATGACGGATTGTATTCCTTAATACCATTCATGGGGTGGCGTACTTACTTCCCCAATCCTATAAGCTCCTACTTCACTCCTATGTCAAGCCGGCTAAGAAGCTCCTAACATGGGATCACTAGAATTCGCTCATGCATTAAATACAACCATAAAAACCTAGTACACATCGGTTCATGTTTCTTAAGACGTTCAAGCAAGTTACACAATGGAGATCTGCCAATTTTCTTAAGCCTAACATTGAATTCATTCATCCATTACAACTATAAACAAGCAATCAACCTATAATTAACATCTAGGTTTCATTACATCTAAGCAAACACATGAAAGATCTAGCCTAGCATGTTAAAATCAAGACAAGCATAAGATATATTCAAACAACACATAGACATATTGAATGAATTGAAAGAAAACTTATCTTAATTGAACATGAAGGGTTTCAAGGGGTGAAAACCCTTGAAAATACTGTTACAAACGACCTAGGGTTTATTAGGTTCGGCCCTAGAATTCTCCACACAAGTTCCTCTCCTAATGAATGAAAAATAGAAAAGTATATATAGATTCTGTGAGGTGACGGCGTCAAGAGGAAAAATCTGACGCCGTCATCTCGCCGCCAATAAAGTTCTCGGACTGTCTAGATCCATGGGTGACGCCGTCATGTGTAATTCTGCTCCAGGCCGTCACCAAATTTACTGTTGACGCCCTACTTCTGACGCCGTTATGTTTTCTCTGGGTCGTCATCCATTTTGCTCTTGACGCCGTCAGGTACTGTTCCCAGCAAGGAAAATTAAGTCTTTGTCGTTTTCTTCACTTTTATGCTCCAAAAACGTCCAAAATGCTTCATTTTCCAGAATTCACTCCCAAAGTACCTAAAATCACAAAAGGAACGATTTAGGGCAATATTTGATCAAATAAATTCCAATTCCGGCTTAAATGACCCCCTAAAAACGGTTCATTTTTCGCCTCATCATATACCCTTTCACTTGAGATTTGCTTGTCCTCAAGCAAATGCGCTTTTATTCTAGTCAAAATACAAGTTAGGGGTCATTTAACACTAATATAAAAGTAATTACAACAAATAATCCTTCCACTAAAGACCAAAGACAAGCACGGAGGTCATACACTAGCACCTCACAAATAGTGTTTAGATACTCACATCTCTCGGGTGTAATAAAGTAATAACACAATATGGAAATGGAAAACATCTCTCACTACCTGTCATAGCAAAATAGATTACCATAGGCTTGGGAAAGGATCAAACCTCCACCACATGGCGTAAGCACCTAGGATAAACTATCAAAGAGGTCTTTTTAAAGGGTTGTAACGTTAAGTGTAGGGATATGGAATACACGGTTTTGTTGGATATAGGCAATCTTTACTGGTGGCGAGTTAATAATCTTGGTTAATTACATCTACAATATGGCGTTGCTAAGCCAAGACTAGACTCGACTTAAGCTAATAAATGAAAAATAACAAAAACATAAAATAAACATAGAATGAAACGGGATGGTAGTCCGTATGTTTTTCTTTTCTTTTCTTTTTCTATTTTTTTTTTCTTTTTCTTGATTTTTCGATTTTTTTTTTTTCTTTTTTTTTTTTTTTTTTTTTTTTTTGCATACACTCTTACCCTACCATCCAAAATAATACATCATAGGGAATGAACATTCCCCTTACACTTGAATTTTTACATACTTTACAATAAACTAATCTAATGACTCGAATTAAGAAAATCAAAACTCTTGGAGTACTTTTAAGATTAACGCACATATGGGGGTAATAATAATGTTCTTCCCCATTACTCCATAAAATAAGTACTTTACCCAATCGTCCCAATCGTCCCAAAACAATATGTACAAGGATATGAATCGACTTAACAATCATGTAATCAATTAGATAATTAACTAAGGGTTTAAACAAATAACAATAATGCACTAAAGATGAGTGCGTACACGGAAGGCTAAGGCGATTTGGGTGTACATTTAAGTGGGGTGTAACAAATTCTTCCTTTAAGTAAGATGCTTAAAGTTAGAAACGAAAAGATAGGCTCAGAGGGGTGTACTAGGGGTTTCGTGTATTAAAAATGAATACAACGCTAAGGTGTGGGAAAAATTAATTGACTTTACTAGCCAAATAATATGACTTAAATGGTCAAGTAATTATGATACGGGTTTAACACAAGGGTGATCCTAATGCCTCTTATCATGTAGTAAATCCTACTACACGAATGTAGTCTTACTAGCGGTCTCGGGATGCATCACTAACGCAAGTTCTAGAATCTAAATGCTACCGGTACACTCATAAGCACTAATAGTAAATGCTTTTCCTATCAAATCTAAAGGCGAACCTCACATATTTGGGTGGAAAATTTTTCTGAATAGTACGGTTTTGTGCTTAGTCATACGATCTCCTATCCATGAGACGCTTGCTAAGGCTAAAGTTTCACTCCCAAATGTTGTAAAAAATTTTAAATTTGGCGCTGAAATTACACTAACAAGTATTTCTCATAGTTTTATTACACAGCTACCATCAAACAAACAAACTCAAGCGAAAGTGTATCTATAAGGTATCATCATTTTACCCTCCCCTTACACTTAGGATGAACATTGTCCCCAATGTTCAGTAAAGAATGTAAAAGTAAAACAGGTAAAAAGAATGAAATCAAATACTCCCCTGATTCGCTCGGTATGGATAATATGGTAACCAGGTTAGATCTTCCTCCAAGAAAATGAACAATCAAAGCTTCCCTTCCAGAATATAAATCATCTTCTTGTCATACATACCCTGTTAAACCTGAGAAAACAAACAAGGCAACCTCGTGTAAAATCGGCGGCAATCTATATATGATAACAAATCCTAGAAAACAAAGTAAGATATAATGCTTGTGGAATGATGTTTGCAGATTTCCTGGAGATTATAAAACTAAAGATTCAACAAAAACTTTAAGACTCCGTTAGAAAAACAAAACTGGTAAAATTTCCAGAATTTTACACGTGACGCCGTCAGGAATTTCTTCCTGACGCCGTCAGAAGTGACCTGCAGAAATTCTTATGTTAAGTTTCCGGAAAATTTCTGGAAAAACTTTGTTCTACTTCCTGGAAAATCCTGCAAAACATCATTATGACTCGATACAAGCATTTGACTCTAACAAATACGAATACACATGTTCATTTAATATTGTAGAGAATCATGATCGAGTTTGTTTCTCAAAAACACATTTGGGGTTTCCCTTACACTTATCTTCTGTGAAATACCTTTGGATGAAGTTAAGACTAAGCCAAACAACAAAATAAAGTATTTTCACCATCTTAGTTTGAAACATGATCTACCAACAATAAAAATAAAGCATGCATACGGAAGCAAATAACAATCAAACAAAATAAAAATCACACAAAACATGGGTTGCCTCCCAAGAAGCGCTTTTCTTTATTTACGAGTCTTGTAGCTAGACTTAAGGTTATGGGTTACTACGTGACCTCATCCTTTGTCTCACTTTCCACCGATTGTAAATATTCTTTATAGAGACCAACCACCTTTTTCTCAATTGCTCTTATAATCCTTTTGGCAAATTCCTTATCGATTTTATACTTCGGTCCAAGAGTCAAGCAATCTTTGTAGAAAAGACTCTTCTTTTCCCATACATAATCCATGCCCTTTTTCTTATCCTCTTCATTGATGTCCTCGAAAGCACCAATGTTATCCATGTCAAATCGGGGCACAAAACGAAATTCTTTCATTCTATTAGGCATCCTATAAGTGATCCTATCGGTGTTACTAGTAAATCGGATTGTCCCTTCTATCTCATCATATTCTAACTTGGACTCTTCAACAAACGGTTTACCAAACACAACATTGGATAAGCAACAATCAATAATATTAGCAAGATCTTCAACAACCACAAAGTCAGTGATATAAGTAAAATTCCCAACAAAGACATGTAGACCTTTAATTCTCCCGACAAAATTACAAACTCCACCGGGGTATTTGGGATTTCTTCTAGGTCCAAGTCCTATTTTCACTATATCATTATAGACACTTGAGGACATAATGTCGATTGGGGATTTAAAATTAATGTAAGCATTGTCAATATGTTTATACCCAATCATACATGGTATCTTAGCATTCTTAGGATCGCCTCTCTTTATCTTAGGTTCGATTCTAGTAAAAGGAGGTCGAGGGTTATCAATAAGATTATTATAGTACGCAATCTCCTCCTTAGTAGGGTATAGATTAAAATAATCATCTAGCTTTGGATCAATCTCCCCTTCTTCAAGTTCCTCAACCACATCCTCAACATCTTTAGTCCGTAGGTCCTTATTTGAATACAAAGCGGTCGCAAGGTCACTAAATGCATGGTTGAGCTCAACCTTAATCAGCCTATTCAGCTACCTAAGTTCCCTAATCTCGCTCTCAATTTGTTCACGTAACAAGGCCACTTCTCTAGGGGAAAGGGGTGGATTCGCGTTTTCCATAATGGTCAATGGAATAGTCAATGAATTTATTTTACTAACAAAGGCACGAAGAAATAAGATAGACTAAAGAAAACCTAAAAATAAAAATAAAATCTTACTAGAAAGGAATCTAGCAAGTAGACCTAATAAAAAGAAATCCTAACCTAGACAATAACTATTCCCCGGGCTGCGGCGCCAAAAACTTGATGCGTGGGAATTGCACCAGGCTTTACCTTTCGAGGGATCTCGAGAAGCTTACAACCCCCACCAGGCAGTGTACCTGATCATTGTAGTATAGTATAGTGACAAGTACCGGGGGATTGATCGTTCAACTCAGGAATAGTGTCGCTAGGATTAGAAAGCCTAAAAACTAGGTCTAGAGGTGAGGGATGATTCTTTTTGTATTTTTTATATTTTATAAAAGCAAATAAAAATCTCAGTTTTTTGGAAGAGTGGGCGGAATTAGTTGCTAGTCAACTAATTTAACTAGTGGAGTGAACAATATATGGGAGAATTGTGTTTGCTTAGATTTCACTACTCCCTAGATATCTTTTACAGGTTAATTACTTGTTACAGTTGCGTGGATGACGGATTGTATTCCTTAATACCATTCATGGGGTGGCGTACTTACTTCCCCAATCCTATAAGCTCCTACTTCACTCCTATGTCGAGCTCCTATGTCGAGCCGGCTAAGAAGCTCCTAACATGGGATCACTAGAATTCGCTCATGCATTAAATACAACCATAAAAACCTAGTACACATCGGTTCATGTTTCTTAAGTCGTTCAAGCAAGTTACACAATGGAGATCTGCCAATTTTCTTAAGCCTAACATTGAATTCATTCATCCATTACAACTATAAACAAGCAATCAACCTATAATTAACATCTAGGTTTCATTACATCTAAGCAAACACATGAAAGATCTAGCCTAGCATGTTAAAATCAAGACAAGCATAAGATATATTCAAACAACACATAGACATATTGAATGAATTGAAAGAAAACTTATCTTAATTGAACATGAAGGGTTTCAAGGGGTGAAAACCCTTGAAAATACTGTTACAAACGACCTAGGGTTTATTAGGTTTGACCCTAGAATTCTCCACACAGGTTCCTCTCCTAATGAATGAAAAATAGAAAAGTATATATAGATTCTGTGAGGTGACGGCGTCAAGAGGAAAAATCTGACGCCATCATCTCGCCGCCAATAAAGTTCTCGGACTGCCTAGATCCATGGGTGACGCCGTCATGTGTAATTCTGCTCCAGGCCGTCACCAAATTTACTCTTGAGGCCCTACTTCTGACGCCGTCATGTTTTCTCTGGGTCGTCATCCATTTTGCTCTTGACGCCATCAACAAATCCTTCTTGACATCGTCAGGTACTTTTCCCAGCAAGGAAAATTAAGTCTTTGTCGTTTTCTTCACTTTTATGCTCCAAAAACGTCCAAAATGCTTCCTTTTCCAGAATTTACTCCCAAAGTACCTAAAATCACAAAAGGAACGATTTAGGGCAACATTTGATCAAATAAATTCCAATTCCGGCTTAAATGACCCCCTAAAAACGGTTCATTTTTCGCCTCATCACGTTCCCTTATATCCGTCCACCCATCACTCAAATCATGCAACCAGTATCAATCCATTGACTTCTATATGATTCAATTAATAACGAAACGGACTTTTTAGCATCTTCCAACAAATTGACCCTCAAAGCATGATAATTAGGTGCTTTGTAACCATAACCAATGCCCGCTATTTTATCTACAGCTTGTTGAAAATAAGGAGAATTAAAAGCATTCATAGGCATGCAAGCATCATAAAACCACATAATAATAGCCAAATTTCCTTACTTTGCATAGCTTTTTTGATAGTAGGCTGAGAAGAATCGTTTTTAGTAAAAAAAAAAAAAAAAAAAGGATGAGAACTCGATGCAACTTTCCTTTTTCCCTTTTGCAATTGTCTAGCCACGGGTTCTTCTTCATCATCTTCCGAGATGTTAACACTACTTCTAACTTCATTTTCCTTATCTTTTGCCTTTTTTCATTTTCTTTCAGAAGACCTAGCATAGTAAATCTAACATCTCCATTTACTTTTGTACACGGTGCTACCTCGCCCTTTTGACCAGCGAGATGTTTCTTAACTCTATTTATCCCACCACCACGAATAACCTTATGACAATAGTTACAAATGTATGCTTTTTTCCCATCTTCTTTTATATGCAGTGTTGCATAATCCCATGCTTTATCCGACTTCGCTCTTACATTTGATTGTACCGATGAATGAGATTGAGATTCTGATGGTACTTTGTCTTTAGGTTCCATACCTAGAACATTTAAATAAAATTTTGCAAAAAAAATAAAAAAAAATAAAATTATGACTTGTTAAATAGAGTAACGGTTTGCTCAAAAAAACAGAGTAACAGATTATATATTACAAACATGTCTAACTTAGTGAACTTTTGATAAAAAAACAATGCAACAAACAGACAAATGATTGTAGAATAACCAAACAAAAAGGCCATTTCTTCTCAATGTTACAAGATTAAAAATTTACATCAACACATATATAGAGTCAAGATCCATCAAATGCATTTATCATTTCATATCTATGGCATCGACATCCCCACCAGTGGCGTAACATAAAGTCAAGATTCCAAGAATTTGGTATAAAGGTCAAAATTAATATTTCTTTTTGTAATGAAAGAACATATTTTTTGACTTAATAGTGAATGATACTTGATAGTTATTCCAACAAATGACTATACGAGAAATATACTTGATCAATTAATGCAACAAATGACTACTTAAATTAGTGTAATAAATAACATTCAAGGCAACAACAATTATGCAAAGTAAATAGAAAAAAAGCTAAAAAAATTACCTCATATGTGATATGCGATTTTGAGTTTTTGACTGTGATAGTGAAAAAATTGAAAGGGGTTTGATGA
This sequence comes from Artemisia argyi, assembly GCA_030686995.1. NCBI lineage: Eukaryota > Viridiplantae > Streptophyta > Magnoliopsida > Asterales > Asteraceae > Artemisia > Artemisia argyi. The sequence continues at coordinate 101,319,201 of CM060698.1, read as the reverse complement.
AAGTGAAAAGGTAGGTGAGAAAATGTATGGTTGGGGATGTGGGGTTGGATTTAGGTGGATTTTGTTATCTCAAAAAAAATATATATAAAAATAAGAGTGACCTGTCCGGGTTTTAAAACCGGGTCGAACTGGTTCATAAGAAAACCACCGGTTTAATCCGGTTCTGAAATAGCCAAAAAACCGGTGACATCCGGCCTGGTCTCCCAACCGGTTCCTGGTTCAACTGGTTGAACCGGCTGGGTCAACCTGGTTTTTAAAACATTGCCCATAACTTATTTCTCAAACGGGCAACTAAACGCTTTCAATAGTTGATCATTGATAATGAAGGGGTAATGCCCCAACGGTAATAATAAATTTGCATACTTTTTATAAGGTTGAAATACTGTAAATAAGTATTTGCATTGTTTTTTATTTATCACATGTAGACGAGAAAATAAGTTTTGAGGATAATGTTTGAATGATATATTTGCATTGCTTAAAGTTACGCTGAAATACTTTCGTATAATTGCTTTATGACACAGTATATAACTGCTACCCGCACTTCGTTGCATGTTTATGTATCCTTATTTTTCTTACATTTCATTTCAGTAATAACCTTAAATTTACTATTCATCTACAGTGGATTTTAAAGAAACTCGAAAACATTCCTTTTAAATTTAATGAAATGACAAGGAAACCTCATGTTTAAGTTTTGTATAATAACAAATTGACCACTAAATTTTTTAAACTTTATATGTTAAATCCCTATAGATTCTGTTGCTATACTTTTGTTAAAAAAATATTATAATGGAAAACGATATTGCTATTACATTAGGCGACTTATATTTTTCAGATGACTTGAGATAAGTTTTTTGCAGGATATACGCAGTAAGTGTGTTAGAATAAAAACAGTAACAAAATAGTTGAATAAAAAAATCCTAAAAGATCATCTGGTATTAAAATATGTCTCTATGATCCTGCAACAACGTGCAAGGCTTTTTTCACCTTGTTATATTTATAATCTAATCAATTTATAATTTAGCATGTTTAAGTTTTGTATAATAGCAAATTAACCACTAAATGTTTTAAACTTTATATTTTAAATCTTTACACATTATTTTTCTTTACTTTTCTTAATCTTTTTTTATAATGAAAAACGATCTTGCTATTATATGAGGCAACTTATGTTTCTTTTAATGACTTGAGATTAGTAATTTTGTAGGGTCTGTGCATCACGTGTGATAGAATTAAAACTATAACAAAATAGTTGAACCAAAAATTCTAAAAATCAACCGATTGTCAAATATGTCGCTAAGGCTCATGCCACAACGTGCAAGATTTTTTCACATCGTTATACTTAAAATCAAAATGTTATACTTGTTGAATAATAAAATTTCCACGTGGGGATACTTTATTATTCATGTGATATTGATAGATAAAATGAGGCCCGGGCTTAATGACAGAACACAATTTATCATCTGATACTCTTTCATAATTAAGACGACGTAATTGTGAAAGCTCGGATAGAATACAAATATAAAAACCATTAAAGAAATAACATATATTTGTTGATCCTGCAGAAAGCCAAAGCAATCTTTCAAGCATCACCAAAAGCAAATAACAAATTTGTTGATAAAACAGTAAGCGGAGATTAATCTAATTCATGCATCAACAGCAAAAGCAAAGCGTAGACAATTTTCTTTGCGGCAGTCGGCTTTCGGTGGCCCGTCTGATAGCTAATGAAGGTGATCTTGGTTGTGTTTTGTTCGGAGTTGTAAAACGAAAAGAATGAGTTAACCGCATCAGGTAACTCTAAACGGTTTGGAAGTTATGACATAAACAATACGCATGTAATATTACTGCTGAAAATTGCAAACAATTTTTTATGGGGAAAAGAGATAAACGGTTTGACAGGGTGGCATAGGGGCAATAGCTTATGGTGGCCTACTAGATCTTGAGATCAAACCCACTAATGATACCATGTTGAATCATAGAATTCACCCGTGAGGATACTATATTATTAGGATTATATATTGGAATGTCACCCAACTGACCAACTATTAAACCTTTTTACATTAAGTCAACCATTTATCAAAAAATAACTTATACGCCACCCATTTATGCGTATGTTTCACTAGACTGGGTATGTTGGTGCATAAAACATTTGTGAAAGAAGTTTTTATACGTTTTTTAAAGCACAAAAAACAAATTTTGGTGCTTAAAAAATTTTGATGCACAAAATTTTTAACTTGATTTAGTTTGATGCGCAATGTTATTTTGTTACAAGGGACTGGATATTCGTACACGTCAAATGCTAGACACTAAAGGACCAATCTCTGGGAAAACATCGGCTCAAGCTTTGGAATCAATCCAAGACATGGCCGACCATTCTCAAAAATTGCACAACGAAGCTGATATTCAAATGATTGGTGGAGTATCGGATACCATGAAAGCTATAACCAACATAAACGACGATTTTAGTGATGATGTGAGAAAGATTAAAGAAAGTGTTCATGCTATCCAAGTCGGATGTAAGGTATGTGGAGGAATGCATTGTGACAAAGATTGCTCCCTTAAGGAGGAAGTTAAAAGCATGGAAGGAAGAATAGCATCTTCTCCATTGAAAAGAATCAATTTGGAGGAGACAATAAATAGGTACTTAGAAGAATCAAAGAAGAGTCAGGTTAGAGACGAAGAATGGATGAAAAAGTTTTTTTAAGATACTAATTTAACCTTAAGGGCACAAGATAAGGCCATTGAAAACACGGAGGGGAGAATTGAGGATATTCTGGAACAATAAACAAAAAGAAACTTGGTCGACCAAGTCAAGATGGCTAAGTCAGAGGATAAATTAAAGGGACAAACTCCTAATTATTCATCAGTTATCATTGCTAACGATATTTTTAGTGCATCGGCACTTTATAAACATGACATACAAAAGGAAGAAGAAAATATCACGAAGGAAAGCAAACCCGCAAATGCCACACTAGGAGCTGAACGGCCAAATGCGCCAACCACCTTCTCAAAAAGGGTCAAAAGGAGGATCGCGGAGGAGCAAGGAAAATTATTCCTTGAAGGCTTGGAAAAGCTGCCAACCTCTAGTTGACATTCTAAACCATAAATCTGATAATATTAAATGTTTGCAGGAATTTGTTGATAGTAAGATCAGGTTCGAGGAAGTATCATCCGTCAAGTTTAATGCTAGATGCTCAGCAATATCGCGTAACGAATCACCACATAAAGAAAGGGATCCCGTAAGTTTTACACTTCCTTGTTTAATCGATAATTTAACAGTAAAAAACACGTTGGCTGACTTAGGAGCTAGCATTAGCATTATGTCATTTTCAATGTTTAAACGGTTAGTTTTAGGTAAGTTAAAACCTATTAGGATGGAGATCGAATGATAGATAAATCTATGCAATCCCCAAAGGAGTAGTTGAAAACGTCTTGGTAAAAATTGACAAATTCATTTTCCCCGTTAATTTTGCTATACTTGATATTGTTGAGGATGACAAAATTCCTAAAATTATTAGACGACCGATGCTTGCTAGGGCCCATGCCAAGGTTGATGTCTATGGAAAGCAAATGTCTTTGGAAGTAGGAGGGGAAGTAGTTACCTTCAAGGCCAATGAAATTGTGTTGGTCCACGTAGTTTGAACAAATGACAACACCTTGCTATTAAAAATAAGAGTAGCAACAACTTTACCCAAAACCACAATAACACCATTTGCACTTTTCAACTTTAAAAATCTTATTAGAAATGAATCAAAGATTTACAATAGAATAGCTTACGGCACACTACTCGGTTGATGATAGATGAAAAATCTCCTATTAGAACGACTAGTGGCAGCTAGCTTTGCTTAGTTCGTTCCTAGGAGAAAGGATCCTATCAAATTTAATAGTAAGTATTACTTTATGTGTTTGTTTAGAATCCTTACTTATCTCAGTTACAAAGTTTTGTTTAAATAAAAGGGAAAATACTATAGAATCACATGGGCATAGTAGTTTGCCAACTTGTAAATGGATAGCATGTTCCTAGTATACTAGGTTAAGCGTACTTTGGTTTACCAGTGCTGACAACTTTTTCTACCTAAATGTTTTTGTGAAATCAATTGTGAAATGTAGAGGGGGGGGGGGTGAATACGTTACCGTTTAAAAACTTCAAACTTGTTATATCAAATTTTCAATCAAGCTTGCCATAATATGTAAAATGCTAATAATAGTCTTATGACTAATATAAAACATATAACAAGTTGTCAAACAAGTATAACCATCAAGTCACACCACACGCAATGATATAATACAAGTATAAAAGCAAAGCAATATGTAAAAGAAAGCGCAAACCGAACACGAGGATTTATAGTGGTTCGGTTACGGATCTCCTCTCCGCCCTACTCCACTCCTCGAGTACCCAACTCGAGAGTTACTTCACTAGATCAACAAGCTCCATTCGCGGCGGAGAAAACCTTACAATCGTCGCTTACACTTTTTCCGGTACAAAGCTAAATACCGGGTTCTTTTACAGGATACAACCACTCCCACTAGTTCATTTACAAGGGTACAACTACTCCCGCTAGTTCTTTTACAAGGGTACAACTACTCCCGCTATGTTTTAAGGCCCAACATAAAAACCTTGTGTTTTATGGCACAAACACATAAATCATCTAATCTAGTTTGGTGAATAGATTGTGATGATACAATGATGATCCAAGACATGAAAGTCTAATGTATATAAATAACTAAATCTACATGAACTTCTTGAATAAGAAGTCTTCAATCATTGAGGATGTCAAGTGCCATTGAATCTTCATATGTTGGTATGCTTTAATAAATGATGACTTCAAGATCTTCTAACCTTCTTGGTGGATCAGGAAGTATGCTATGCTTGTGACTCATGATCTTTGAGCTTGCTTCACAGGATCATTACGAGTGTATGCTTACAACATAATGAGAGTTAGTAACATTATGGAAAAAGGTGATTAATGTGTGTTTCTACATACTTTTCTACTGATCTAGATGTTGCTTAAAAGGGTAGAGAGAATTTGTGTTCATGTGGGTTGAAAGCCATGGGTGAAACAATGGACTACTATTAACAAAAAAAACTACCTGATCAACCCACGGATAAGGAAGCACCCATTTGAGGGTTCCGTCCGTTGTCCCAAAGGGATCCCTGGACGTGACAGCAAATATACCAAATCTACTTAAAATCTTTCCATATCCTTCAAAGTCAACTTTAAGATGCTTGTGTATAAATCTAACCAAAATATATCTTACATCTTACAAGGATCCATTGACAAGACATGGATGATGCAAGACATGATGTAAATGTATATATTTCTATTTTAAGAAATAAACATGTAAACATGTAAGTGTATATATGTATGTCCTATGTATATGAAAGTAACTTGTAAGTTACTAGAAAATGTATTAACTTGTTTATATAATATTTAGTAAGTTACTAAAAATGTTTGATGTACTTATGTTGTTATAAGACATTTTTATAGATTGTAAACTGATACGTGGGAATCGCACCAGGCTTTACCTCTCGAGGGATCTCGAGAAGCTTACAACCCCCACCAGGCAGTGTACCTGATCCTTGTAGTATAGTATAGTGACAAGTACCGGGGGATTGATCGTTCAACTCAGGAATAGTGTCGCTAGGATTAGAAAGCCTAAATACTAGGTCTAGAGGTGAGAGATGATTCTTTTTGTATTTTTATGTTTTTATAAAAGCAATTAAAAATCTCGGTTTTTGGAGGAGTGGGCGGAATTAGTTGCTAATCAACTAACCCAATAACTAAGATGCAATCAAAATAAAATAACAGAAATGAAAATGAAGCTAATTAAACTAGTGGTGTGAACAATAATAGGGAAAGTTGTGATTACTTAGGTTTCATTACTCCCTAGATATCTTTTACAGGTTGATAGTTTTTTACAATTGCATGGATGACGGGTCGTATTCCTTAATACTAGTCGTAGGGCCGTGTACAATATTCCCTAACTCTATAGGATCCTACTTCACAACTACATCAAGCCGTTAGAAGCTCCTAACATGGGATCATCAGAATTCTCCTACGCATTAAATACAACCAGAAATCATAGTACACCTCTGATCATGTTTCTTAAGACGTTCAAGCATGTCACCAATGGAAGTCTACCAGTTTTCATAAGCCTAACATCGAATACAATCATCCGTAACAACTATAAACAAACAATCAACCCATAATTAACATCTAGGTTTCACTACATCTAAGTAAACACACAAGAGATCTAGCCAAGCATGTTAAATTCAAGACAAGTGTAAGATATATTCAAACAACACATAGACATATTGAATAAATTGAAAGAGTACTTATCGCAATTGAACATGAAAGGTTTCAAAGGGTAAAAACTCTTCAAAAAGCTGTAATATTCGGACTAGGGTTTCTCTCCAAAGTTACACCCTAATTGTTCCTCCCTAATGAATGAAAATTGCAAAACTATATATAGATTTTACAGTGTGACGGCGTCAAGAAGGAAATTCTGACCCCGTCAACTCGCCGCCCATAATGAAGTCGGATTGCCTAGATCCACTTTTGACGCCGTCATGTGCACTTCTGCTCTGGGCCGTCACGCTTATTTGGACCATGACGGCCTATGGTGACGCCGTCATGTCCCTAGTGTAAAACTCTTCTGGATCATCACGGACTTTATCTACTTCCACCTCTTGTATTACTCTTGACGCCGTCACTTGAAGACTCTTGACGCCGTCAGGTACTGTTTCCAGCAAGGAAAATTAAGACTTTGCCGTTTTCTTCACTTTTATGCTTCAAAAACGTCCAAAATGCTTCCTTTTCCAGAATTCACTCCAAAAGTACCTAAAATGACAAAAGGAACGATTTAGGGCAATATTTGATCAAATAAATTCGAATCCGGGCTAAAATGACCCCCTAAAAATGGTTTATTTTTCGCCTCATCAAATACCCTTACACTTGAGATTTGTTTGTCCTCAAGCAAATGCACTTTTACTCTAATCAAAATACAAGTTAGGGGTCATTTAACACTAATATAAAAGTAATTACAACAAATAATCGTTCCACTAAAGACCAAAGACAAGCACGGAGGTCATATACTAGCACCTCACAAATAGTGTTTAGATACTCACATCTCTCGGGTGTAATAAAATATATATCACAATATGGAAATGGAAAACATATCTCACTACCTGTCATAACAAAATAGATTACCATCGGCTTGGGAAATGATCAAACCTCCACCACATGGCGTAAGCACCTAGGATAAACTATCAAAGAGGTCTTTTAAAGGGTTATAACGTTAGGTGTAGGGATACGGAATACAATGTTTTGTTGGATATAGGCAATCTTTACTGGTCGCGAGTTAATCATCTTGGTTAATTACATGTACAATATGGCGTTGCTAAGCCAAGACTAGACTCGACTTAAGCTAATAAATCAAAAATAACAAAAACATAAAACAAACATAGAATGAAACGGGATGGTAGTCCGTATGTTTTTTCTCTTTTCTTTTTTTATTTATTTATTTATTTATTTATTCTTAATTTTTTTTTCGATTTTTTTGAATACACTCTTACCCTAGCATCCAAAATAATACATCATAGGGAATGAACATTCCCCTTACACTTGAATTTTTACATACTTTACAATAAACTAATCTAATGACTCGAATTAAGATAATCAAAACACTTGGAGTACTTTTAAGATTAACGCACATATGGGGGTAATAATATGATGTTCTTCCCCATTACTCCATAACACAAGTACTTTACCCATGAGTCCCAATCGTCCCAAAAACAATATGTACAAGGATATGACTCGACTTAGCAACCATGTAATCAATTAGATAATTAACTAAGGGTTTAAACAAATAACAATAATGCACTAAAGATGAGTGTATACACGGAAGGCTAAGGCGATTTGGGTGTACATTTAAGTGGGTTGTAACAAATTCTTCCTTTAAGTAAAATGCTTAAAGTTAGAAACAAAAAGATAGGCTCGGAGGGGTGTACTAGGGGTTTCGTGTACTAAAAATGAGTACAACGCTAAGGTGTGGGAAAAATTAATTGACTTTACTAGCCAAGTAATGTGACTTAAATGGTCAGGTAATTATGATACGGGTTTAAAATAAGGGTGATCCTAATTCCTCTTATCATGTAGTAAATCCTACTACACGAACGTAGTTTCACTAGCGGTCTCAGGATGCATCACTAACGCAAGTTCTAGAATATAAATGCTACCGGTACACTCATAAGCACTAATAGTAAATGCTTTTCCTATCAAATCTAAAGGCGAACCTCACATATTTGGGTGGAAAATTTTTCTGAATAGTACGGTTTTGTGCTAGTCATACGACTCCTATCCATGAGATGCTTGCTAAGGCTAAAGTTTCACTCCTAAATGTTGTAAAAAAAATTTAAATTTGGTGCTAAAATTACACTAACAAGTATTTCTCATAGTTTTATTACACACCTACCATCAAACAAACAAACTCAAGTGCAATTGTATCCTATAAGGTATCATCATTTACCCTCCCCTTACACTTAGGATGAACATTGTCCCCAATGTTCAATTAAAGAATGTAAAAGTGAAATAGGTAAAAGAATGAAATCAAATACTCCCCTGATTCGTTCGGTGTGGATAGTGTGGTAACAAGGTTAGATCTTCCTCCAAGAAAATGAACAATCAAAGCTTCCCTTCCAGAAAAATAAATCATCTTCTTGTCATACATAACCTGTTAAACCTGAGAAAACAAACAAAGCAACCTCGCGTAAAATCGGCGGCAATCTATATATACTAACAAGTCCTTGAAAACAATGTAAGATATAATGCTTGTGGAATGAATGCTTGCAGATTTCCTGGAGTTTATAAAACTAAAGAATTAACAAAAACTTCAAGACTCCGTTTGAAAAACAAAACTAGCAAAATTTCCAGAATTTTACACATGACGCCGTCAGGAGTTAACTCCTAACGCTGTCAGAAGTGATCTGCAGAAATCTTTACGTTAAGTTTCCGGAAAATTTCTGGAAAAACTTATGTCCTACTTCCTGGAAAATCCTGCAAAACATCATTATGACTCGATACAAGCATTTGACTCTAACAAGTACTAATACACATGTTCATTTAATATTGTGGAGAATCATGATCAATTTCGTTTCTTAAAAACATGTTTGGGGTTTCCCCTTACACTTATCTTTTGCGAAATACCTTTGTATGAAGTTAAGACGAAGTCAAACGACAAAATAAAGTATTTTCACAATTATAGTTTTGAAACATGATCTACCAACAATAAAAATAAAGCCTGCCTACGGAAGCAAATAAAAATCAAATAAATAATAATCACATGAAACATGGGTTGCCTCCCAAGAAGCGCTTTTCTTTATTTACGAGTCTTGTAGCTAGACTCAAGGTCATGGGCAATTATGTGACCTCATCATTGGTCTCATTCTCTAGGTCCTCTCCAATATTAGTTTTGTATTCCGGACCTAGTTGCAAGCATTCTTTGTAGAAACCAAGTATTCTATTCATAACATATTCTACTCCTCTATGTCTATCCTCATCATTCCTATAGTAAACTGCTTGTTTGTGTTCCTTTTCTATGTTTGATAAGAGGCGGTATTGTTCAATCTTATAGGGCATTTGGTAAGCAATCTCATCATTCTCTTCCTTGAATCTAACTATCCCTAGGGTCGGGTCATAACTCATCTTAGAGGCTTCATCAAACGGTTTTCCGAACACTACTTGACTTAGGCAATCATCTATCACCGGACGAGTATCCTCCACTATCACAAAGTCGGTAACATAAGTGAAGTTTCCTACAAATACATGCAATCCTTTCACTCTTCCAACAAAATTACTTATGAAATTCTTGTTGGGCATCATCCTATAACCAAGTTGCTTCTTCATTACCCAATTATAATAGGTCCTAGTCATGATGTTTATAAGAGACCTAGGATCAATATAAGCTTTCCATACATGCATATGCCCAATGTTGCATGGTATGTTGATGTTAGAGGGATCACCTACTTTAATAAGGGGTGAACCAAGGATATATGGTGTCTCGGGATCATCGAATAAATCCTTGTGATATTCCCGTTCTTCCTTGGTGGGAAACTTATCAAAGTACTCTTCTACGTTTTCTACTTCCTCTAACTTTTCTACCTTATTAACCTCAACTTCCTTAATTTCATCCCTAGTCTCGGTTTCTATTCCAACTTCATCCTTGTCACTTTCTTCTATATCCATATCTTTTGGCTTAATAGTGACAACATTGACAAAGTGGACGTGTTTGGATGACGAGGGGTCCTTAATTTGGATTCCGCTATTGGCGTCCCTAGTGTCCTTTCTAGGTGTAGTTAGCGCTTGGTTGTTGAGGGCTTTCAACAAGTGGTCAATCTTATTGGTCATCTCCGTTTGTTGTTGATTGAATTCGGTTTCAAAGTTAAATATGCGAGCTTCTTGAGATGCCATAAACTTGGACATCAATCCTTCAAGATTATTGGTACTACCATAGTTATTAGAAGGATTGTTGTTGAAAGTACGGTTGGAGGGTGGACCATTTGGTTGGTAACGATTAGGCGGATTGGAAGAATTGTTTTGGTTTTGTTTCTACCTAAGGTTCGGGTGATTTTTCCAAGAAGGGTTGTAGGAATCACCGTAAGGGTTTGGCTCGGGTTTGAAAGTGTACCACTTGTCTCCTGCTTCGTCAGTACGCGAGGATGCGTAGTCCGCAAAAGCTGTTCCGGGGAGTTCCACGCAATCACGAGTGTCATGGGGACCACTACATAATTCGCATGAAGAAGTGATTTTGTTCACTTCGCTTGAAGGCTTAGGAGCTTCGTAAGATTTCATGAGAAACTTGACTTGGTCCTCAAGTTCCATGATCCTATGGTCGGGAGTGCTAGAATTATTCAAAGGCAAAGATATTGCCTTGACCGTTTTGTTCAAATCACGGGGATCATTCCAACTTTCGTTGTCATAGAGAGCAAGATCTTCTATGAGTTCCCATGATTCTTCCGCACTTAGATCACGTAGCTTGCCACCGGCCGATTGGTCAATGGTTCGCCTTGTGGAGAGATCGATATGGTCATAGAAGATTTGGACTTGGAGCCAAAGATCTATGCCATGATGAGGGACTTTTTAGAGTAAGTCCTTGAAACGAGTCCATGCTTCATATAGAGTTTCACCTTGACGTCGTTGGAACATCAAGATATCATTTCTAAGCTTGGTAGTTCTCCCCGGTGGGAAAAATTGAGCAAGGAAACGAATGGTGAGATCATCCCATGAGGTGATGGATCCCGCGGGTAAAAGTTCAAGCCATTGACTAGCTTGATCACGTAGAGAGAATTGGAATATGCGTAATCGGGTCGACTCTCTAGTTGTAACATCAAGGTCTATAGAATCTATGATTTTAAGGAAATCCTTGAGATGTTGGTTAGGATCTTCGGAATGAAGTCCATGGAATGCACATCCGCTTTGCACAAAACGGATGGTGTCGGATCGCAAGGGGGACACATTGGCTCCTTGAGTGAGCTCAATAGTGTTTTGATAGCCTTGGTGGCTAGGACGGGAATACTCTCCTAGGGTTCGGGGCCTAAGAGGTTGGTTTGCTAGTGTTGGGTTTTGTGGGTGGTTTTGTTGTGGTGGGTTGATGGGTTCAAAAATGTTACCACCTTCCATGATGTCGGATGGTAAAGATTACGAACAAAGACACGAAGAAATAAGATAGACTAAAGAAAACCTAGAAATAAAAATAAAATCTTACTAGAAAGAAATCTAGCAAGTAGACCTAATAAAAAGAAATACTAACCTAGACAATAACTATTCCCCGGGCTGCGGCGCCAAAAACTTGATACGTGGGAATCGCACCAGGCTTTACCTCTCGAGGGATCTCGAGAAGCTTACAACCCCCACCAGGCAGTGTACCTGATCCTTGTAGTATAGTATAGTGACAAGTACCGGGGGATTGATCGTTCAACTCAGGAATAGTTTCGCTAGGATTAGAAAGCTTAAAAACTAGGTCTAGAGGTGAGAGATGATTCTTTTTGTATTTTTATGTTTTTATAAAAGCAATTAAAAATCTCGGTTTTTTGAGGAGTGGGCGGAATTAGTTGCTAATCAACTAACCCAATAACTAAGATGCAATCAAACTAAAATAACAGAAATGAAAATGAAGCTAATTAAACTAGTGGTGTGAACAATAATAGGGAAAGTTGTGTTTACTTAGGTTTCATTACTCCCTAGATATCTTTTACAGGTTGATAGTTTTTTACAATTGCATGGATGACGGGTCGTATTCCTTAATACTAGTCATAGGGCCGTGTACAATATTCCCTAACTCTATAGGATCCTACTTCACTCCTATGTCGAGCCGTTAGAAGCTCCTAACATGGGATCATTAGAATTCTCCTACGCATTAAATACAACCAAAAATCATAGTACACCTCTGATCATGTTTCTTAAGACGTTCAAGCATGTCACCAATGAAAGTCTGCCAATTTTCTTAAGCCTAACATCGAATACAATCATCCGTAACAACTATAAACAAACAATCAACCCATAATTAACATCTAGGTTTCACTACATCTAAGCAAACACACAAGAGATCTAGCCAAGCATGTTAAATTCAAGACAAGTGTAAGATATATTCAAACAACACATAGACATATTGAATGAATTGAAAGAGTACTTATCTCAATTGAACATGAAAGCTTTCAAAGGGTAAAAACCCTTCAAAAAGCTATAATATTCGGACTAGGGTTTCTCTCCAAAGTTACACCCTAATTGTTCCTCCCTAATGAATGAAAATTGCAAAACTATATATAGATTTTACAGGGTGACAAAGAAGGAAATTCTGACGCCGTCAACTCGCCGCCCATAATGAAGTCGGATTACCTAGATCCACTTTTGACGCCGTCATGTGCACTTCTGCTCTGGGCCGTCACTCTTATTTGGACCATGACGGCCTATGGTGACGCCGTCATGTCCCTAGTGTAAAACTCTTCTGGATCGTCACGGACTTTATCCACTTCCACCTCTTGTATTACTCTTGATGCCGTCACTTGAAGACTCTTGACGCCGTCAGGTACTGTTCCCAGCAAGGAAAATTAAGACTTTGCCGTTTTCTTCACTTTTATGCTCCAAAAACGTCCAAAATGCTTCCTTTTCCAGAATTCACTCCAAAAGTACCTAAAATGACAAAAGGAACGATTTAGGGCAATATTTGATCAAATAAATTTGAATCCGGGCTAAAATGACCCCCTAAAAACGGTTCATTTTTTGCCTCATCATAAACTTACTAATATTACCGAGACACCTAATGTGACACTTATTCTATTTGACATCTAAAGTGCACTTTGATACCTAAAATACTTAAAGACTCTAAAAGTATTTAAAACATTCTAAATGGTTGGTCAAGGGGTTTGATCATAATGCCACATAACAAACATGTACGAACCTGTGTTGTAGCATACGAGGACTTAAGACGTTGAGAGGTGTTGAATGCATGTTGAGACAAAATATGATTACAAGTAACTTGTACATTTTACGTTATGTATCAAGTTATACGTTTGTCATCAATCAAAACAAACGAGACTGTATAGATTGAATATCATAATATTTGCACTAACAGTTGTTTTATCATCCTTTGATAAGACCTTTCGCTTATCTTCCCAAAAAGTTTCTCGCCTATTCTTCAGAGACTAAGTTGCTCTTCAAAGATAAGTCTTCAGGGTCATTGAGACATTTGTCAGATCTCAAAGATGTTTGTATTGTTTGTAGCTCCTTATACTTTCACTGATACCGCATCAGTTTACAAAGTGTTTCTTCAGTTGGTCTTCGACTTCCCTGAAGCTTGACAGTTGATTGAGCTTTATACAACTCTCACTTATTTCCTTTTATCAGTGAGTTACATCCACTAATGATTTGAGTTACATTCACTAATAACCATCAGGGAGTATCACTCTCTGATAACCATCAGAGAGTAAGACATCTGATTTCCATCAAGGGGTATCTTACTCTCTGATCCTTATAAGTAACTGTTGTTCTCCCTGATCCTTATCAGAGACTTAATAAGTTAGGCTATTTTATGTTTAAATACTTGTCAGAGACAATTGGGTCGAAATCAGACCCAACAATATCCCCCTATCTGCATATAGAAATAGCCTAATCTTAGTCATTAGTAAGTGAGCATAACGGATTCTTCTTACATACTGAATTACAATAAGGATTGGAATAATAAACAGTTACAGTTTGATTCCTCATTGTTGTTGAAGAAGATATAGACTCGCAGACCTTGAACTATTAGTGTCATAGGTCGGAGTCACCATTGGTTCAGCTCCTTTAGTATTGTAACTGGCTATCTTTAAGACTAGTAACTCTTCTATTTCATCAAGGACCGAAAATGTCCTAATCCTACCAGATCAAGCCAAAGGAGTTTACATCAAAATATCTTTCGGATATTTACGCGGGACTTTTTCAAGAAAGCAAATGAGTAGGAGAATGCACAACCTTGAAAAATTAAGACAGGTATGAGTTGATGAAAAGGAAGTGTATAGTTAGCATCAATGTTCACAAGAGCGTAGTTGTTAGGTTTCCAACGATGGAAGCATTAAATGGTAGTTGTACTTGTTCATTGAATGCTCGATACTTCTCAACAACCCACACATGACTCCTCATATCTTCACCATTTATTATTACATATAAGATGAGCATTTACTCTCTACTTGAACTCACATTTTGATAAGTCTTGAATCGTGTATAATCATAGTTTGCTTGGATAATTCTTAAATCGTGTATAATCCACTTTCCTAATACAATATTTCAACCCTATTTGGTGCCTTGGGTTACACGAAACTCGTATTGGCATAAGACAAGAACGTACTCTAATTCTAAGCACATGAATAAGAGCAAAAACATTGGATACTTTGTTGTATTTGTTGTTGATGTGAATCTATTCATATAAAAGACCAAATTGTGTTTATATAAACACAAAGTGAAAATTCACAACTTTTGGTGACACCCTTTGGTGAATGGTCACACCCTTTGGTAATAACCACCATTTGTACGTTGTGTTGGAAACCAAATTAACTTATACGAGTGTGCACTCCGCACCACCTAACCCGTATTATAGTTTAACTTGAAATCTCTTTGGTCTTCGAGTAAATCACAATTACATAAAATGATTGACGACACTCAAATCACCAGCACATATATCGAATCTACTTGCCATAATAAAGAAATTGTGATATGATATCGTATGATCTTCTATTTATTTATTGGTAATTCATTTGCTAACTAACTTGAATGTTAACATTTTCATAAAAAAATTTTGCGATAATGAATAATTTTAGGAACATGTTTCAACTACAAAAGAGTAAGGTGATGAGGAGCTTTACGATGGATTAGATGCATCATATTCCATTGAAGATGAAGATCGATAGTGAGGTACGTAATTGTTGTATTCTTTATGTATGGACAGAACATATATTTTAAATCTTGAGGTCAAACCATATTTTCAAGTTTGAAATAAGCTGGATTGGTTACATGTTTGAACAATAATCCTTCTACTTTAATGTTGTGTTTAAATTATTTTGAACTGTTTTGAATAGACAATACAAAATGTTATATATTAGTCATCTTGACCACATAGGTCAAACTATCTCAAGTTTATAAGAGATTTGTATATAACGATTTTCCTTAAATAATAAAACCATTTATCTTCAGGGGAGGAAGGGGAAGGCATGTAACACCCCCAAAATACCGCAGCGGAAGACTGTGTCATAGGGGTGCTACTTCATAATACAAAGTACAAGTTATAGAAAACGAACTCTAAATGAGACGTTTTGAAAAGTTACCATTCGATTAATGAATTCAAAGTTACAAACATGAGATTTCAAAGTATGATACATAAATGTATACAAATGTTTTGAATGGTAAATGATAAAAGCGTAAGTCTTCAGAATATGCAGCTTGACTCTAAGTTCCACGCACTAGCTATCGCCTTACTAACCTGAGATAAACATGCTAAAGTGTCAACACAATGGTTGGTGAGTTCCTAGAGTTTGTCTTAAAACAGTTGAAAAGCCTTTAACGAATATTCGCACAGCAAAGGCATCGTGAATCCACTCAGTTGCAGGTCCCGCCATAAGAGACTTGCAACCTGTGTGTTCACAACCCACTGCTAACATATAGTATGATAAGACATGTATAAGTTCATCAAAACAATTAAGCAATTAGTAGTGAGTCTCTACTTCATCTCCGAAGACCTCACTTGGGAGCCAATTCCCAAAGACAACTGGGAGCCACTTCCCAAAGAAAACTGGGAGCCACTTCCCAAAGATAAAAGTTTACTGGGAGCCACTTCCCAAAGATAAAAGATTACTGGGAGCCACTTCCCAAAGTATAAAATAGTCATGTATGTATGAAATCAAGTATAATGCAATCAAGTATAAGACAATCAAGTATAAATGTTTTGAGTATTTGTACAAGGAAGCAAGTAGTTGTGCATGTATCCCCCCCAAAGAGTTAAAACAAGTATGAAAAAGTAGGGGCTATGACTCACCTTAAGCTTATGTAATGAGAAATGATAGTGATAGTCGAATCGCGAAAGTCTCTAAGAGCAGCGTATAATAGAACGTTGCGACTTAGGTTTGGAGTAACGTCTAAGAATACGAAGAATTGCCTATATATGTCTTGCATAATGTTCATGATGTAGTACTTAGTATAAAGTGTAAGTCGTTGAATATAAGTGGTTTATGAAACATGTATAGGTTGTATATCTCTTACTACCGTTCAGGCCGACATAATTCAGAAGTCATGAAGTAAACGTTCGAGGAGCCAGGACACTTTAATTCATAAATCCACAACTCATCTCGACGGCTTACTTAATGAACTCCTCACATGAGGCTCCCTACTATTGTAGTATTTGATAACATATATATAAGCTTTTTGATCTTTAATAGTTATATGGTCTTTAGCCGTGGCTTTGCCGTGACCTTGGTCATTGTTACCATGGTCTTGAGACTCAACCTTGGCTTTAGCCATGGTTGTGGTCTTGGCTTTAGGTCATTAGACCTCTTGGTCTCATCTAATTATAACCATTATATAGTTACTTTGGTCTAAAAATGGGCTGTTAAGAATTTGAAGAAAATTATCACTCAGAAAGCATTTTCAGGGCTCGAGCTTCTTTGTTCCTGAACGAAAACGTCGTTCCGGACAACTTTTGTGTTTTAACTTTTTGATGAATCGGAGCAGAAGAGTGACTTTCAAATTGGCAGAATGCAAAACAGTAGGGTATAGGCAGTTTCGGCGTTTTGGTGTCGCTAACTTCTTATGGCCGTATCTTTTGACTCGTGTACTCGTTTTGAGTGATTCAAATTGCTATGTTTTCCTTTTGAAGTCCTTTATAACAGTAAGTAAGTGTCAAATATCATAGTTGTACTATTTTGGTCGTGGTTCTCCATAAAAGTCACTAGTTTACTTGTTTACTTGTCATAAGTTAACATATGTATACCAATACTTGTTTTATCCATTTTTAAACATCATGAACACAATAACAAGAACATATATAGCATGAAAGGAACACAAAGAGCATGAAAATGATAATTAAGCAAGAAATTATGTTAGGGTTTGCTTACAACTTGAGGCTTTCTAAAAGAAAGGTAAGTAACTAGTAAGGTACGGACTTTGATAGACTTAAGCTTCACCCTTTGCAATCTATGATAAACCGAGGTCATTTGAAGATTATAACGACGCCTTCTTGAAAGTCCAAAGCTATTTGAAGATTATAACAACGCCTTTTTGGAGACTATAGAGTTATAACAACTTTTCTTAGAAAATTTCCAAGATTGAAGATCAAACACTAGTTTTCTTTCAAAAACTAGTTAACTTTCATACAAAATATAAGAAAAGTGCCTTAGGTTTTAGGACTTGAAGGTTATAAGAAGGTGTGGTGCAAGTTTTCTATGTGTTTTAGCTTGGTATTTATAGGGTAGGAAAAATAGTTAACCATATATTGGGTTAGAATTTAACCATGGCTAGTTTTAGACACTTGTAATGATCTAAAGAATCAATGGTCAAGATTTAACCACACATGGTGACTCCCCCCCCCCCCTAAATGGCGGTTTCAATAAGATAAGGGTGACTAGATGAGTAGTCATGGTCTTTGGATGATAATATCCTAAGTATGTAGCTAGTTTCGACTCCGTAAATTGCTAACCGTAAGTTTTTAAGTCACGAAACGTAAAACCGGGTATCCTAAAAATATGAAACTTATAAATATGCTAGAACTTATCAATATACTCCATAATAAAATATAAAATGAGTGGTAGGATCTATCGGGTGCTAAAACCCTGCTAAAAACTGGAAACACGGGTCTAAAACGCGTAATTCGCGTAAAACGCTGAACTGAAAAACGTAAAATTCCAAAACTTTTGGAATTATCCTAAAATGAGGGAAAATCATATTTCTATTGTTTATAATGTTTTATGGACATATCGGGATGCTGGAATGACGTTTAAACCTAAAAGTAAATCTCGGACACGGCTTTGTGATTTTTGCAGAAATGATCCGACGAGCGTCAAACTCTCGGATTATCGTTAAAATAGTTTAACTTACGAGAATATGAAATAAAAATTTTTGACATGAATAGTGAAAAGTGAATAGTAAAAAGTGAATAGTGAAATTTTCGGGAATAAAAGTTAACCTGAAAATGTGAATTGTTACAAGGCATGTATCTTGACACATACAATAGTGGAAATGATGAAGAAAATGAAAACAATAACATAGAAGATTCACTAATTCATTTTCCAGATCATAAACCGGCAACTTCTAGTGCATTGTATGCAAGAGTAAAGGAACCGAATGAGAAGATATGCAAGAAGATTGATATGGAATAATGGTTTCATAAATCTTCCATTAACATGGTTGATTGATTAATTGATTGGTCTTCAAACAAATATTTTAACTTGAAATTTTGTAAAGGGAAAATTTCATACTCTTTTCATTATTAATTTTTATATATACCCATAATATAACCATTGAATGTATTATGTACAATGCTTTTAAAGCAATATATGAAATTTTAATGTATTCATATGAAATTCCTAAGGAATTGAGTTGTTTATAGTTGTTCTGAAGTTACCGACATCATAAACTTTTATCAGTTAATTAACCTATAATTTATTTTACAACTATGTTGGTTTGAATCACTTTTGGATCCATTTAGCTTCTCTATTTTTTCGTTCGTTTAAAAGGAAAATGGAATTTTAATTTTAATAGTATATACCATGGTTGTTAAAATCGCGATCCTGATCGTAGGATCATACGATCCTACACACAAAAATGATTGGGATCTTAACAAGATCGTAATTCGCGACTAGGATCGTAGCATCGTTTAGAATCGTAGCATCGTTTAGGATCGGATCCTATTATAAACTTTTTTTTTTTGCTATATTAACTTATTAAGCATAAGCACGTGTTGTATAGCCCTAATGACTAAGAATTCTTCATGAAAGCTATTATTATGGTGTTATTAATTGATTGTCTTTTGCAAGATTAATGAGTGTCAAATCGTTATTTTTTTATTAACTATTTAGAAATAGTTTAGATGTGTCTTTTTGGGTTTATTATGAAAAATGACTTTGTGCTTTGTAACATGTGAGAAGCTTGTTTTTGAAGTAAATCATCTAGATACTTGACCTAATTTTGTTCATAATTTATTTTATGTTACATATTTTCATGAACTATATGTTAATTCGGTAATATTATCATAATATCCTAATTTAATTTATTTATTCATCAAGAAAAAAAAATATTGTGTTTCCCTTTATTATAAATTATGTCGTTCCATTTTCAGATACAATCCATTTATTGTTGCATTAATCTATATATTGTAACAAAAAAGTCACATAATCACATACCAATAAATTAACACTATCTATTTGCAACCATCTAAATGTTATCACAAAAAAGCTATAATCAAAAACATTGAAACAAGAAGTAGGTCCATGTATGTAGTAACTTTGTGCAAGTATGCATTGCAATATCTCTAATATTCTACTACTATGGTACTTGAACATATAACTTTTTCTTTTATCATTCATTTATCATATGAAATATTATATAAAATATAAAACTACAACCTCTATACAAAAATATATAAATTTTCATAGGATCTTACAATCCCGATCTGATCATACAATTACGATCTCGCAAAGCCGAAAACGATTTTAAGTAGGATCCCGATCTTGACAACATTGATATATATATATATATATATATATATATATATAGGGTGGAGTTATTCTAAAAAGGCCTTTATAATAAAAAGTGTAGGAAGGATTGTGGGAGTGACATGTGTCACCCCCATGCCACATCATATGACACGTGTCACCCCCACCCACCCCCCCCCCCCCCCCCGAAAAATTTTTTTTTTCCCGCAAAAAAATAATTTTTTTTTTTGGGCAAAAAAAATTTTTTATTTTTCCCGCCAAAAAAATTTACTGCATCACTGTTATAAAGTTACTGCATCACGTTTACTGCATCACAATTATGATTTTACTGAATCACGGTTACTGCATTCATTGTTTTAATGTTACTGCATCATGGTTATAAAGTTACTGCATTATAGTTATAAGAAATTGCATTATCATAAGTTTTCTGCATCATATATGTATGTAACTGCATCACAATTAAAATACGATTCTTTTTTAAGTGTTGGTGCATCTTTATTATAAGTTACTGCATCATAGTTAATAGTTTAGTGCATCAACTATGCTACAGTAACTTATAACCTTAATATACTAAAATTTAAAACTGTGATGCAGTAACTTTTATAATTGTGATGCAGTAACTTAACTGTGATGCACAAAAAAATTTGGCGGGAAAAAAATTTTTTTGCCCCAAAAAATAATTTTTTTTGGCGGGATTTTTTTTTTTTTTTTGGGATGGGGGGAGGTGACATGTGTCATATGATGTGGCATGGGGGTGACACATGTCGCCCTCACAATCCTTCCTACACTGTTTATTATAATGGACTTTTTATTTTAATCCATACCTATATATATATATATATATATATATATATATATATATATATATATATATATATATATATATATATATATATATATATATATATATATATATATATATAAACTTAAAGTTATAAAAATAAGATCTAGTCTAAACAATCACATAAACCATTTTATAAATAACTATATTGGCAATAATACACAAAAAAAATAAAGTATTAATACGAATTAACATTTTAGCAACTAATAACCAACTGATACATGAGTTTGGATTAGTGATACACAACTATAAATTTACATGTCGAATCAAAGTGTATCACCTTAACCTGATACATTACATGTCGAATCAAAGTGTATGACCTTAGTTTCGTCAATTTAAAAAAGAAAACCATCGGAACTTTAACAATTTTAGTTGTACTCAATAAAAAATTTTATTTTATTTTAACGAGTGTGTCACTTGTCAGATTTTAGTTGGATCTTATTTTTACAACTTTAAGATTGATCTTATTTGATATATATATATATATATATATATATATATATATATATATATATATATATATATATATATATATATATATATATATATATATATATATATATATTCTAATAACTTGTCCCCAAAGGAAAAAAGATGTATTCTAATTAAGGTATATGATTATATCCCATGTTTATCTTCACCTTCCATAAAACTTAACCTTAATGCATAGTTATATTCTAAGGAT
The DNA here is from genome assembly GCA_030686995.1 of Artemisia argyi. Lineage (NCBI taxonomy): Eukaryota > Viridiplantae > Streptophyta > Magnoliopsida > Asterales > Asteraceae > Artemisia > Artemisia argyi. Next base: position 101,297,451 of record CM060698.1, on the reverse strand, counting down.
TTTTCTAACTTGTGCTATAAGGCACAAGTTAAGCACATCAAAAGTATCATGGGACTCACGAAAAAAGACATAAGAATTCACACAAAAGTACACTTGTCTGTACTTTTGTGTGGGTCACTGAGTTCCTTTATCTACTTTTTGGGTATGTTTGGCGAAATGGGCTGTAGCTGGGGCTGGGGCTGGAGCTAGGGCTTATATTATAAGCCGAAATTAAAATTCGTATTTTTATAAACTTGTTTGAAAAATGGGCTGTGGCTGGGGCTTATTATTGTAAAATTACTAAAAAAGACATAATTAAATGAGTTTTTGTATATGTTAAATATTTTATAATCCCTTCCATTAACCACATGACAAACGAGACTTATTTAATTAGCCGGCTTATTTTAAAAGCCCAATCCCCATAAGCCCATAAAAGCCCCTCGCCAAACATAGCCACAAGTTAGAAAAACCCATATTCTAATTAGGGATTTGCTAAAACTCTATCCTTTTCTCACACAATCAAAAAGCAATGGCGATATTCATTCCACATGACGTACTGTTGCACCACATATTACCAAGGCTTCCAACCAAATCTGTAGGACGTTTCAGGTGTCTTTCCAAGGAATTGCATTCATTCCTATCGTCGAGTGTGTTCAAAAATATGCACAGTCGCCATACAGATTACGACCATCACGACAAGTTTCTCGTCTTATGTTGTGACGAGTACCGTAGAAAACCAGTCACGTTGAGCACCATCGATTGTGAAGCACCTGATAATCTAACTCCTAAATCCTTTAGGCCACCCAGACAACCCAGCTATTATAAAGTTACGTTTCTAACATCTTTTCATGGACTGGTATGTTTAACTATTATTAAAGAATACCCTAGGCATCCAATAGATAACTCTGAACTAATCTTATGGAATCCTATGACAAGTGATTATAAGAAATTGTCTAAACCCAAATCTTACAAGGATCGCCGCAACATATGCACATCAGCATTTGGAATGTTTTATAGCTCCTGCGAGGACGACTACAAGCTTCTGAGTGTAATAAGCCACAATAATTATGACTACAAGCTTTGGAGTACTGTAATAAGCCACAATGTTCAGATATACTCGTTGAAATCAGACTCATGGAGAACGATCGCCTTGCAACATAAATCTGACTTACAAATAGATCGATTGTCGCAAGGTACTACTTTGAAAGAAAATCTCTATTTTTTAAATGATTCTAAATATTATTTGGTTGTAAAGTTCGATACAAAGACTGAGATGTTCACAGAGATGAAAGTTACTCCTACTTTGAATATTATTCAACACTCGTACCGTTCGACCCTCATGGTTAAAAAAGACTGCATTCATGTTTGTATTATGTATGACACGATGAAGTATGGTTTTAGAATAAATTTAATCGAATTATGGAAGATTAGTGAAGAAGGAAATTGGAAGATGATGGTAACTTATCAAGTAGATGCGTCTCAAATGGACGGGATGAAGCTATTGCATTTGACGAGGAATGGAAATTTGTTGATGCAGAAAACACATGCTAACTTTGATTATCTTTATAACATAGATCTGAAAAAGATTAAGCTGAATATGCAGAAACCTTGCAAGGGGATAGGAAAAGGCAAAGCTTTGTTACTCGTCGCCAACAGCCCTATCTCTGAAACAGTGAGATACATTGAGACGTTTGTGTCGCCTAATCAATATATCAAGTAGCTAGCATCGATCACCATACTAATTCTTTGTTGATTATTGGTTCTTTTTCTCTTCCATGGGTAATAATACTGTCATTATATAATCTTCTTTAGACTACATAAACAATCAACATATGAGATAGTATTCAGTTAAGATTTGGATTGGTTCATTTATTTTATAAGCTTGTACCTTTATTTCTTATTTTTCTTTTCTACCTTTTTGCAGTTTTTGTATATCGAACAGAAATCTCACATACTTCTTAAAAGTTTCATGGAACTTAAGAGCAGTCTATTATTATAACATAACTAAGAAATGATTTGGAGACCTAAACTCATGACTAATTGTATGCATAAACTTGGTGTTAGTTTGTAATTAGTTGTAACAAAGGGATGCACTTCATCATAAACCAAGTAGCTGAGTTTTAATTTTTCACAAAACTAGGCACGACGAGTTTAGGCCTCCCGATCAATGGGTGCATTAGACTTTCCGAAACAAAGCGTAGATGAAGCTTGAGCATGTGTGTCCCACTATGTATGTATGTATGTATGTATGTATGTATGTATGTATGTATGTATGTATGTATGTATGTATGTATGTAGCATAACTTAATCCATGGTTAATTAGTTTGGATAATGATAACGTCGCTTAGTATGTGCCATTGTGCCAAGAAGAAATATACCCAACCGAAATGTTGAACTGTACAAATTATCGGCTAAACAAACTGGTCTTTTTTCTAAATATAATTTTAGTAACAGGGAACTTATTAGGTTTTCCTTGTTTTATTCAACAATTTGTTGACGAATCGTTAAATATTTCTATTTCTTTGCATCTATATTTACTTGCTTAGTCCAGCTCACTTGCAATAGTATAGTAATATCTCAATAACATTCTATTTTTAGCAGAACAATGAAATATTGAGTTTTTGTTTGTGATGAAATAGCAAAAGTAACTATGTGTTATTTTACTAGCGGTATGCCCACACATAGCAATGGCGTCGAATAAGTTTTGATAAAAGGTTTTTTCAGTCCTTAATGTTTTCTAGTCGCGGTTTGTGTCTTTAACATTTATGAAGTGTTTGCTTTTGGTATGTGTGTTTGTGATGAATAGGTGTGAATCCTTTTGATAGGGAATAAAACACAAATAAAATGGATGATTGGGTCTGATTGAAAGAGAAGGGAGAAAGTTAAAAATTGTTTGAAAATTTTGTTGCAAAAATAATTTTTGATGAGTTGAGATTGAAAAAAAAAAAAAAAAAAAAAAAACTATGCATCTGGCCGGAATTACACTCGCCCACATTTGCTGAGTTGAAACATACTAAAAGAGTATCGTCTTAATTAACCTTCTGAAATGACAATATACTACCAGATTCAGGGAACAAAATCAATAGCCTTCCATGACAAACATACTTAAATGAGCCAAACACATCCAAGCTTGTATGAGATTGATAACTCACCAATTTAAGTCCAATCATCTCGGGCTTGATTTTAATCTAGTTGAAGGTCTTGCCATTGTAGACACCAACAACGCTACCGATCATTCCTAGGACAATGATCATGTTTCTTATATGAAAACAAGCTAATTACAAGAGAGAGACTAAAGGCTGTCATTAAAACCAAAATATAAAAAAACAGCAATATAACCAACGAAACAGTAACTTTTTATGTATATTATACAATACATTTCATTAGAACCAACGAAACAGAAACAAATAAGATCATTCAACAAAGTCTTTAACCAATAATAATTAATACTGGGTATCTTAATTCGCAACTTAATACAACAATCATATCAGCAAACATAAACATTTTAGTTATCAAAAACACAACTCTAACTCTATTACAGCATGAACATTTAACCATCAAAAACAAAAAGCAGCTGTGTCGGAACATGGACATTTTTTCTCATAAACACAAAGCAGCTCTATATATCACCATAAGTAATCCAACATTAAATATTTACGTACATAATCAAAACAAAAGTAAAAACGATCAACTGCTTGAGACAGGGATTGGAAATTCCCAAACATTTTACATCCCCACAAAACAAAGAAACAAAACACTTTCTTATTCATCCTCCTTTATACATAATAAATCAACAAGGCAAAGTAATGGTTGTGAAGTTGAAGGAAGTGGCACACTTAATATGAAACGGATGCATGAGTTATAAGAGGTGAGTTTCTTGTACATTTCATATCAGGTTTGTGAATGCAATTTAAGGAATAAATCAGCTTTTTGTGTAAGGGGGTGTTTGATGGTTTGCCAAATACATGTAGGATACTAAGATCCATCACAAAAACAAAGAAAACATGAATATATGAAAGCTCATCTTTCTCCAATGCTAATATATGCTGCATTGGTGCTACTACTACTACTAGTTCAGTGGACGGTTCACAAGTGTATGAATTAGATTTACTCTCGGGAATTGTTCCCGGATAACAACCACTACTCAGAATAGGTGTAGATGTATGGTGTTGGGGTGAATCATATACAAGTTGAAGCTATGGCTAGATGGATGAGATGTGGAGTTGGTGATTTTCCATTCCCCTTTTTGGGTTTGCTGTACGAGGAAGGAAAACATTTAACGACCGATAGAAGCTAAGGGGGGGGGGGGGGGGGGGGGGGGGTTAAATATCTGGTCGTTAAGGGCAAAATATATTGGCATTGATAGGAAAATGGTGATGAAAGTTTCTTGTGAAAAAGGATGCACTGTGGGGTAAAGTAATTAGGAGTATACATAGTCAGGATCGGGGGCTACCGGGCTAGGAAGATGAATGTGTTAAAAAAAAATAATAATACTAAATAAATAAAATAAATAATAAAATAAATAAAATTGATGAATACTTGATGGTTGTGCAAGTGTTTGTTCTTGAAAAGTAGAAGGTGATCTTGTACGGTGTAGCCATCCAAACCCAAAATTAATTGTTTTATATTTGTGATATCCATTCCTATTTACCCATGTCCATTGTGATTCCTACATGTATACCAAACGCACCCCAAGTACCATTTTGATAGAAATATCCGTAGTATCATAGTATGCCACTTTTCAACCATTGGTATGTTTCTTACTGTTGCAACGTCTTTACTAGAAAAATAACATTGCTAATACACACACAAGAGATACTAATATTCAAGCAGAGTCGAGTCTCGACTCCCTACAAGAAATCTACAGTAAACCATTTCCAAACACACAGCACATTACACGTTCTCAGTGCAGCCAACATCCTCCTACCGAGTAACTACGTATATTAACCACATATACAAATAGATGCATTCCTACGTTCAGATTCAAGGTAATGAAGTGTGAGAATCACCAGCACCATCATGAACTCAAGAACATTTCTGGGGCAGTGTTTCAAATGCAGATACCGTGTTCTCAAATTTGATGCGGTGAAGGGGGGCTCCACTTTGCTTGATAGCACAGGCTTGCTTGTCTTCAAGAGGGCACCGAGCTTTTAACATGGAAAATACGTGATTGTTCAAGCGTCTTGCTTTCTTCATAGCTTCTAGCAGCACTTCCCATCCCTGTTGAGGCACCCAAAAAAAAGTTTATTTCAGATGTTTTCAGGCTAAGGTACAATATTGTTAGTTTACTATCCTTTTGATGTAAGTAACTAGTAAATATTCGGCATTTGAATCATGCTACTTAATGATCCCTACAACCAAAAATACAGTAGTCACCCTAGTGCTGTCAAATAGAGCAGGGGTGGTCAGGTTGCATAACGGGTTTAGGTCTAAATGTTGAAATGGGTCAAGTTGGGTTGACCTGCAAGCACAATTTTGTTTCTTTTCTAATTCTTCTCATCAAAAAGAACATGATATGATTACAAATACTATACTAATACAATAGAAATACAATTTTTATTTTATTTTTTTTTTACTATATTGATTTTGGAGGTTATGTGGATTAAACATTCTGGACAACTTTCAACCCGTTCAATTCACTGGACGTGTTTCACTTTTACTAAAAAAAGGTTTATAGTTGAGTTAAAAGATAAAAGAAATTGACTGGACCTGAGAAAAGAGAGCACTCTTATTCGACGATCCAGTTGCTGCACTGTCAACTTCTGCGATATTCAGGACTTGATATGAAAAATCAAAGAGCTCAAAATGGAGTTGCTGACCAAGCAAGTAAATTATTGTGCATCCACCCCACGCAATTGAATCGCCCAGCGTTTCATGGTTGTTTGGGGGTACCTGCATAGAATCTTCCAGATATTCCTGCATATAAAACAATTATACTCATAAGCATCAAGGTTACGGGCAACTCGTAAAATTATCAAACATACTTCAACGTGATATGGTGCAAACCAACTACTCAATATGATGCTAGTTAACTGAAACCCAGTAGTAATCCAGACTCTATTACTTATGAAGGTGTCATCTCCGGTTATGTTAAATCTCACCCGTCAAACCAATAGAGGAAAGAGCTATATGGATAGAATGAATCAAACGGCCAAAAGTCTAACTATATGCATAACGACCTTCTAAAGCATTCTATTAAAGAGATTAGATTATAAAGGGACTAAGATAACTGTTGCAATCATATATGACACGCTTCAATTATATACAATTTAAATTATTTTTGACACATTGCTGCTGATCAACTGAACCTGACTCGTACTCAGAATTATCTGTTTTTACCCGCTACCTGACCCACTCAGTCAATCAGTGCTGATATTATAAAACAGACGGCTACTTACTATTTGGAGACCGCTAAATATACGGTAAAAATCCTTTGATGTAGTAATGTCAATAAAGCCAGTCTTTGGTGCAGCACTCCATTTGGTGCAATATTTATCCAATGCAGCACTGGTGAAAGCAAGGGCATATTCGAGCACACTTCCTGTATTCAAGTTAGCCTTGTACAATAAATCTGCAACCACCAAAAGATTTTACATAATGAAAGGTTGCAAATTTTAACGGATTTATATACGACTGATACACAAACCAATTAAATGTACAAGATATATACCTGCAGCTTCGGCCTGTTTCGACATCGTGTAGAAAGGTGTGGGATTTATGGGGTTGGTTGATAGAGTAGCAGCAGTGGCTGACTTAAAGAGAGTGACAACAGGGCTATTTCCATCTTCTTGCGATTGTAATATTTGACCATCTGCACCAGGTATTAAGCCTAACCATGAGGCTACTTGCATGAACTGTGTTGTGTCAACTTCTCTCTGTTGAATATCACAATCATAAGTATTTACTAGATCATAGTTTATTCAATAAACGATACATTAGCTACATGTTGCGTTGATACGTTTTATGGCATATAAAGCTTCCATGAACTATGTACTTAGATTCTGGAAGTACTAAAATACATTTAAGTGACCATAAACTTTCATTAACAAAATAAGAACTTACCAAAACGATATCAAGTAGCCCCATCCAATATAAAGCACTCCCAACCTCCTTTATCCCGTGTAGAATCTCCGTTTTCAATTCCGTTTTGGATTGCCACTTAAGAAGTTCTTTGACAAGCCTCATACTACCTACATATATATAACTTCAGATAGGTACCAACCAAAAAGTATATGAAGCATAGTCCACAAATGTACAGCAATATTAGTTTATTACTGCATAGGTGGTAACGCGTTATTATTAAATCGAACTAGTGAAATTAGTTACCATGTACTATTTAATCCTTTAACACACATACATCAATGATGAAAGATGGGAAGTGATCTTGATCACATACCTGTTACACCACCATCAAAAGGGAGTAAACCAATAGACTTTGGCAATGCTTCTTGCAATCCTGTCACCATCGGCTCCAGGATTGTTATCTGAATCAGTTGCAGCAAGCCATTAGACCATGACCAACATTTTAATCACTTAGAGAGTGTGTTGCAGGAAGAGAATGGAAACAACTAATTACTGAAATGGTCAACCCGGATCTCAGTACACCCGTTTTGGCTTTAACAAGTTTTTTGTAGAAAGGGCATCTATAAGGATATGTATACTTGAGACGTATACAAATGGAAAACAAAATGACTACAGAACAGAAGTAATTTTATTAACCATGCATATAGCATGTAGAGTATGGGTTTCTGACACACTATAACCGTCATAATGCTACTTTTACTTTTACTTACCCCATATATATTTATACAGGCTAATAGAAAATTAACTTTTTCTGTCTCACTTTTATGTTCTGAAGTCATATCCTCAGTTTTGTATTTTAGCCTTTGTTTCTAGGTGTGCAAATGGAAATTGTAAGTTCCCAGTTCTCTTCTTTGTGAAAAGAAGACCAAATTGCATAAATACAATTATGTACATACCTTGGTTGATATATGATCCAGTAGTGCTCGGATAAGCCATGGCAATGATCTAGAACCCAGAAGCCGTACGATTGAGAACATGTGAGGTAACCCGAAGAACCCACTATGTAATCGAGCAAAGCTTTGGTGAGCAGAGTTTAACTCCTAAATACCATAAAGTAATAAGACATTTGTAAATACTATGAAAAAGAGAAGCTGGCAAAGGTATATAAGAGCTACAAAAATCAATTATTTTTATTAAGATAAGTTCTTACTTGAGTTCCACAATAGAAGTTTGGCTTGGCATATGGAAGGGATGGTTTCTGAACAGGGGCAGATGGTACTTTTGACGATCGAACAAAGCGTTGAGTTGTATTACATAGGATGAAGTTGGGCAGAAAATCATTTTGCATCTCCGTCCAAATCTACCATAAAATTATTATGTTAAGCAAGAAAGTGAAAAGACATAACTACCCTTCTAATTTGGATTCAAGTCGCAAATCTGACAGATAGTAATGATTTGTAAGTAAGGATTAGAGAGATTGATCATGATTTACCATTCTACAAGGAGAAAAACAAACGAAATATACTATAGTAGGAGGCATATTATTACAACCTTAACATATTGTGGCTTGTATATATATTCATATCAATCATTTGTCCATCGGCTAAGTTCCAACTCTATATTAATATTTTCTAGTATGGTACATTACCAAAATTCATGATTAATGATAGCACTTTTAAGCAGATGAGCTTATTGTAGAACTCACGCTACATTAGAAAAATCAACATTATTCGTACATGTAATCAACGTAAGGTGTGTGTGTGTGTGTGCGTATATATATATATATATATATATATATATATATATATATATATATATATATATATTCACTTAGAGAGGACAAGCTAAACATATAGGACAATGCTGCAATGCATCTACAAGGTATTGCCTTGCTTATTGAACAACAAAGATATTAGGTCAATACTGGTAGTATCAGAAAAAGTCTTAATGGCAATCATAATTTGTTCCAGACTAGGTCATTTACACACATGCGGAACAAAGAGTTCATACTTTCTTCCACACAGCATCATAGGTTGTGCCTGGTTGCAGGTGTTAAGAGGGTAAGGAAAGATGATGAAATTGATTTAAGGTGGTTGGCAAAGTATGATGCAATGGAGAATTACTTGGTTTTGGGTATTGAAGTATTTCCCCCCATATTGACGGGTATGAAAAAAAAAAAAAAAAAAAAAAAAAAGTGAACAGTAAGTCCACATCCCCCTTTTTTCTCCCCAAGTTCCACTCACAAGCTATCACTAATTCATTTTCTATCTCTTATGATATTTTTATTTTTTTCAATTTTCATATATATTTTTTATTAGTATTTTAATTAAAGACTGCCTGGTCATATTCCATTGCATTCCTTTTCCTACACCCTTTCCATTCCTTAAAATGAACCAAGCGCCGTTATTAAACAGATAGAGCAGAGATAGTGTGATATAAAAAAATAATAATAATAAAAATAAAAATAAAATCTCTAAACCTGAGAAGCGAGCCGACTTGAGTACGAAACAAGAGAGACATTTTCCATCATCTCACTCAGCATGATACTGAATGAATCGATAGTGAGATCTCGAGACAAGAACTCATGAGTCATCTTTAATATTTCCAGTAGCTTTTCCAACTCCTGGATACATTTTAAAACAAAACAAAACTTTAAATCACAGAAGGATAGAATAAATACACCCGCTACGGCGGGATTAGGTATTGTTGTTGTTGTTGTTGTTGTTGTTGTAAGAATAGATAAATACCCATTACAACGATTTGAGAAGACATAATCAAGAGGAAACAATCAAGTACAAAAATATACAGAGTCACGGTTACTTACAACTATAGCACACAAGTCCTGGGATTCAAAACGATCAAACAAAAATTCAAGGTTTTCTCTGAATAATTTGTTCATCCTCTCAGCAATCAAACTCCTCAAGTTGATTGTCCTTCCAAGTAACTGTAGATTATTAGAATGTGTTAAAAAGATAGCAGAATGCAACGTTGCTTTAAGGTGAATATATACATCAATTTTTCAATACGAATTTGTAGAGGTGGCTGGATAGGTAAGAGGTAAAAAAGGGTTTGGTTAGAATGGGTCGGTATTTTAGTATGTGCAGAAACAGCCTGGTAGGGTTGGTTTAACACAAACATTTTGTCCATTTTCCAATTTTATTTTATCTGATTAAGTTTTATTAGCTTATACAAGAACATGATTAATACAATAAACTAATTACAAGAATGAAACAGTTAAGAAGGTTCTATGCATTAAAATTAGACTTGAGAGACTTTCAATCCCTTTGACCCATTCCTGTTCCAACAAAATATTTAGTTAACATAAACCAAGCCATATATATGGAAACGGCTCATACTCTATGTATTAGTGCTGTTCAGAGCCAATATAGACTTTCCTGCTAGGTGCCCTAGCAAACAACTCTGAACGCCAACCTCCTGGAAAGGAAGGGCTTTACCTGGTTTGAATCTGTGTGGCGGTGGGTTCAAACCCCGTGGATTAGTCGGCCAAAAGGTAGGAAACCATGGTTACCTAAAAAGTAGGTAGGCTTCTGACCTTTTTTTAGTGTAAAGAGGGCTTACGACCCATCCACTTTACCAAAAAAGGATAGAAACGAAAATGAACATGATATTAAGAATAGAGCTTAAATTTCCATAGAAAAGCAAAGTGATATCAGCTCGGCTGAACAGACTTGCGTACCTTCACTCTTTTCATGTTCAGTAGGGCAGTGAATCTCATTGGGCGAACAGAAAACTTTTCACCATTGTCCAATGTGAAAAGGAACGACGGATCAAGCAGCTCACTGAAAATATGGTAACCAAAAAATTACATTTCCTCAGCTACCTCTGACAGGACAAAATTAAAAGTAAAGGGATGGAATTACCTAGCAGCCCAACTTTTGTAATGTGTAAATATAGCCTCACACAACCTCGACACAAATATATCAAAACAATTATCCACCTACAAAAGAATCAAGTATTGTCCTTCTGTAAATATATAGAAAAGAAAAACAGAAGGAAAATTCAAGAAATTTTATGGGGCATGAAAAACTTAATTAAAATGCACATGTATTTTTCTTTTCCAGTACCACTACATAACTTGTAAATATAATAGTAAATGTGACAATTTCTACCCATTTACCCGAAAATGAGTTGACTCGGGTGTATTTCACCTATTACATGTCAAATGGGTCAAACCAGTTAAAAATGACCCAAAGTGTATCTAAATGCTTACATTCTCGTAAATAGCTATATCAAAAAAATAATAATAATAAATTTAAAAAAAAAAAAAAAAAAAAAAAAAAAAAAAAAAGTTTACATTAGTATATAGTTTTCATAATCATATTTGTAACATAATAAATCAGAGAAATAATAAATAAACTAATGTTTTCTGGTCAACCCAACCCAGCTTGTTTTGACCAACATTTACAATAACCTATTTTGACCCCTTACCCTATCAAATGACCCAACATTTTTCCACCTCTGCGTAAAAGTAAAGTTGTCACCTAACTATTTAGAACCCCTTTGAGGAAATTACCTCAGCTTCGATCTCATCATAGAGAAACCTTTGTTTGAGCACAACAAGGGCATGCTGAGCAGAGTCATTGTATATGTCAAATGGCATCAGAACACTTTCAAGAAGACCACCATTTTGTGACCCTAGCACATGATCCACCAACATCCAAGGAAGAGAGCAGTCGATAGGAAACTACAATAATTATAAAAACAAATAAAAAACTTGTAAGATTCAAAACTAACATTATGTGAAGGATAAATTTATATCCATGTTTTTAAGATTGTTTCATCAACGCTTATTTAAACCTATAAGTGTTAAGGTGTCTTGCACAATCTTAATGGATGAAATTCAAACAACCTATGAAAAGTGTAATGATATACTATTGTCTTACCTGAATGACACGAGAAGATTCCAAATAAAATTCTCTGAACCATAAGAAACCAAGATCTGTTAAGGTTGCAACTGTAACTGAAATGTTTAAAAGAGAGAAAAAAAAGTTAGCTATATCATCAATTATTAGAACCACAATAACTCAACTAAGCGAATGAAGACTCGGTTGTTAGTAGTTTTTTAAGCATAATTTTACAAACGGTATCCTTTTCATACAAAAGTTGTACATGAGAATATAACAAACTAAAATATACTCAACAAACTAATGAAGGGTGTCAGACAAACCTGAATAGTCTAGTATGTGTAGGAAAAAACTAAGCTTGTAGAAAAAGGTTTCCAGTTGTTTCAAATCATTTGCTGGAATGTCAGAGCTACTATTCCCAAAGAGACCACCTGGCTTCCTCATATTACCACCAGATACCACCTCATATATCAAAAACTGCAAGCAATGTATCTGAAAGAAGGGAAGGGAGAGTGACTGAGATAACAATTACAGGTGGAAGAATGGACGAGTCAGACTGGTTCAGTAACCAAACAGTATGGGTCAAGGCGGATGATTTGTGGAACAGGTTAAATTGGATAGGATTTGGGTCAATTTTGTCAATTATCTTTAACTTTTATAAATAGTTAGTCTGTTAGTGTTCTAAATATGGTTCGGAATGTTATAATATCAGTAATCATCGTAGTTTTTTTTAACAAAGTGATTTAGAAGGTTTATACATTACAGGTTTTATACTTTTGACAACCTTCAACCATCAGACCCATGTCCTCTCGAGCTAGTTTTTTTAAGCTAGTTTTTTTACACGTTAACCCAAAAATAAATATATATATATATACTCTCAGATTGACCGATTCACCAATGGTTTAAAATTCCCACCTCTACCTCACACTGAACTATACAGAAGTAATTGGTCGAAATTTTCCACCTTTAAGCAGCACACAAACAAAGTGCTTAATACTGGTCTAAAATCTTTACCTGTGCAGCAGTAGGTGCAACTGCTCTTGGAAAAAAGAGGTTTCCTTTGTTTTCTTCGCCTCCATGTTGTGATGTTTGCAACTCAGATTCAGGCTTGCTAGTGTTAGCCATCCAGTCTGCTGAAAGGGTCCGCATATCAGAAAGTATCCTGAAAGCCATCAAAGAAGCATGCAGTGCTGTCACATAAACATGAAATAAAGAATGCAGAAAAGAAGGTCCTAACTAAGATCTTGAAAGTGTTGATACCAACCTACAAAGGTCCTTTTTCTTTCGAAATGTGGTGCGCAGCATCGCTGCCAATGTGTTTTGAACAAAATCCTGAACCTCAGCATGGACGGTTTCCCATAAGGCGTCTGCTACTAATGTGTCGCATCTCTGCAACATTGATCCAATACTCTTGATGTAGCTAACAAGTTCAACCAAAGCCTTCCTCTCATCACCACTGTAATTAAATCGTACCACCTACAACAAATACATGGTTTTACTTTTATGTAACATAAGACTAAGATAGATCCAATCATAACACCATTATCAAGTTACGAACTTCTTATCATATTATCTAAAGGGGTCCTTGGATGTGCAATATGAATGTAATAATGTGATATTGAGCAAGTATACTCAGATTATCAGCTTTAAAAAACTGGTGGAAAATAGTGGTTGGAGTGCTTCTGCTGTTAGAAGCTGCAAAATTGAGACAAGTAGATGTACAAGTGTCTGGGAAATTCTGATTATTAAGAAATTAATAATTAAAATGGCCAAAAAGACATTTTCATTGGTAGAGATCATTTGTGATATGGGAATAATGGTCTTTAGAATTAGGTTAGAATGGGTAGTTACGCAGTTATACGTTACTTCTTGAAAATCAGTTTTGTAAACCAATCGCACTGTACAAAAGATGAAAAACCCGTGGATTAGTCGGCCAAAAGGTCGGAAACCATGGTTACCAAAAAAAGAGGAAAACCAGAAAAGTGCAGGGGCTAAACCCTAAAGTTTTGCATTCAGGAGCTAATAATTGAAGATACATTCTCACAGACTTTCGGTTTCCATTTAAAATTTTCTTAAATTAGAAAAAAAAATAAAAAATAAAAAATAATAATGGGGACCTTTTCATAATCAGAAACTGATGTCACTTCAACTGACTCTGAAGGAACGAAATCCTTGCAGGGGCGTGAGAATTTCCATGCACATTGCTCCCATATGCGAGAACTCCATCGGCTCAAAAGCTGAAAACCTTCAACAACCATATCGTACATACACCCTTTGACTTCCTTTGACCATTCAATGTCTGCGTTTTCTATTGACTTCAATAATGCTAGCTGCCAAAAGGAATAAGAAAGATAGTAATTGGCATATCCAATGAAATCATCTGAGGATTATGAAAATAGAGAAAGAATACACATGTCTTTTATGACTAATGAAATCAAGATTTAAAAAACAATGATAAAAAAATAAAATAAAAATAAAAATATACTGCAAATAAGAAATTTAGGTAAAGTTAAAGAAAAAGTAAACAAGCAAGTGAGTTATGACGGAAATAAACACCTGGTTCATAGCAGAAGCAAAACGGATAGTAAAATCATCATGCTCAGCACGAATTGCTCCAATGTGATTAATGACCAAATAATGCCGTTGATAAGTGAATCATGTCAAGGCAACTGAAACAAAGATGACACAACCAAACTCAAAGTGTTCTAAACACAGTCTTAGGAAACAATCTCAGTTCAAAACCAATATTGTTGATTGCATCAAGTACTGACTACTGAGAGTTGCGAACTCGTGTATATTTTATTCATTATTATTGGTAGACAGCATACTCATTTTCTCCTATCATCATAGCTATGATGAACGTGTAAAATATAAAAAGAAAAGACTTAATATAAAGGATATTCTTGTACTTCACGGGGTGGAAGCTCGTGAGGAGCTGGAAGACTTAGCAAGCGGTTTTGTGCTGAGAATTTAGGGAAGTACATTGAGAGTTCCTTCATAATTGCTGCTGGTGAAAGATGAAGATCTGGGAATGCAGGTATCACTGGATCATTCTGCAGCAAACAGATGTTAGTTTCTAAAATTAATTTAAGTAAACAAATCTATAATTTATGACATAACTTTTATATTATATATATACTTATATAGTACCGTTTATATATTTCGAGAAAATATACTAAAATTTGTAAAAGAATACTCTTGTATACCTTAAAAATCGTAATTAGTCTGTTCATTTTGACCCTCTTGTATAATGACTCGCTGTCTTTTTCTGAAGATGTTGCTAAGACAACAAGAACAGGCAGAACACGAAGAAGAACATGTTTTTCGGGGAAAAGAAGCGCAAAATCCAACTCAAGGCACTCAGCTGCGTACACAATCAGTACTTGAAGAATATCTTCCACACTATCATTGGTTAAGGAACTCAAACCAAAGTCAGATTTCTATGAATACCAACCATCTCTAATTTCATTATGTTATAAGAAGCATTATTATGTATTCAAATATATGAGGCTATCAGTTAATATTCAAAAAAATCCAGATTTGATATACACATCACTTAACTAACCCAAAAATGTATCAGAAACCCTAAACGAATTAGATAAAAATAAAAGTATGTTACTCATACATGTTTCTTTTAAAATAATGTAACTGAAATAGTTGTAAGCATATATCTTATTTACGACTCATAGAGGTGGCAGTTCAACCCATTTATATGAAAAAGGTCCGTATTACATTATTGATGAGTCAAATATAGAAAAATTAGCTACAAATGAACTGGGTAGGAGAGGTTACACGGATCAAAAGTCGCCTAAGAAGTATTAAAATACTTGCAACGTCTTAGATTGCTTTATCCATAAGAAACCGCCTTAATATTTATATAACATACTTATTGTAATCTTATTAAAGTGGGTCAGCCCATCACAACCCAGTTCTTTTTGACAGAACATGGAACATAAAAACTACACGGCCTCGTATACTAATAATATAGCCTTGCAGGATACTTGTTTGTACGAAACATCTCAACATGCAAGTTCAACAGAATTGCCCATCTTGTGCTCAAGAAAATCTGACAGAAACACAACAATTACTTCATTTAGTGACATTAATTAATAATCAAATTTCTTTACTCTAAAATGAAGACATTATGTAATAAGAAACACCTGTAGATCATCTAACTCCTCCCTCATTGAATCTGTGTCTTGCCACTGAATACTGACTTGAGTAAATGTCCTGAAAATAAGAATAAATCAGCTTATAGGTTTCCACAAGAGGTGGCAGAATACGTATAATGTAAAGTCAACATACTCTATTGTTGACATGTTCCACTATCATTGAGTTTTTTTTTTTAGCACATCATAATATCGTAACATAAAGAGAGCAATTATGTGTAATAAGAAATAAGTACATCCTCATCCTAAATCCTAAGATTACCTTTTATACCAAGAGAAATCATTGGGTATACTGGCTTTCGCGTTTTTCAGATGATCAAGTTGAACCAGAACATCAAGTAATTTCAACATCGACCAGAGATGAGTTACAGTGGGGCCATTGATGCGTCTTTCAGGCCTGGAAAACCGCTGCATATCCGCTGCTAACTATATAATAAAAAAAGGTGGTCCAAATGAAAACTTGCAAGAAATGAATGCATATTAGGGAATGAAAGGCAAACTGGTTAAGAAACATACTTTAGATGCAGCTGATGCTTGCCATCTTTGTATTTCACGGAGCCGACTCATCTCCAAATCCAGCACTTGATAAGTTTCTAGATACAAATCAGCCTGGCTTTGCTTCATAGAATCTGGAAGCTGTCCATTAATTATAAATTCAACTTATATGCACCATACAAGATATCATTATAAAAAATTATAGGATAACTTCTTGTGAAACCTGTGGAAGTGCTTTGACACAACTCCTGTATGCGTAGAGTACTGATACCATTTCCTTGCCTTCTTGTATTAAAGTATTCTACAAAATATACAAGATACTGTTTCAATGATATTGAATTAAATTAGATTATAACCAAATAGAAAATCTATTCAGGGCGCTTTAAGTACTCTTGGACATATCTCCAGTATTTCAAGATACAGAATGAACTGGATAGAAGAGCAACATACCAGTTGATTTAGTGCTTTAGTATCCTCTGATAAAGATAGTCTATATGCATGAACATCACTATACTCTGCAAAAGAGTGCTGAGCGTATTAATAAATAATAGATTAT
This sequence comes from Artemisia argyi, assembly GCA_030686995.1. Taxonomy (NCBI): domain Eukaryota; kingdom Viridiplantae; phylum Streptophyta; class Magnoliopsida; order Asterales; family Asteraceae; genus Artemisia; species Artemisia argyi. The sequence continues at coordinate 101,280,364 of CM060698.1, read as the reverse complement.
ACAAGCTTTTGTCAACTCTCGCTATTAAAAAGAACAGCTGTTATCCCCCGTCTCCCTTCCTCCACACACATATACAAACAAGGTATCTGGCATAGAATAATCCACACCCAGTACTTTCATACTATTCAAAACCAGTCTCTGAACTTATTAAATTATGAGAAAAACCCTGAACTTTTAGCAAATACGGGTTCTCTCTCAAAGTTTGACAAGTACCAAAACATCCTCAACCTTCTCAAGAAAACCTGTCGATATACTTTCAAATTTTTGCAAATAGATCCTACATTTCCAAGATATAATATGATGCAACCTAGATAGTCCTTTTACAATCTACAACCATGGGGAGCTAGAACAAATGGCAAAGAACTGCAAAATGAGGACCAACATAATGAATTTGAATGGGAATGAGATACCAACCAATATGATACTGTAATATATTCTCACTAGCGTTTGAAGCTTACATTTGAAGGGTAGATTTCGTTTCAGTTCATGATCCATCATCCTCTACAAGTAATAATACACTGTTTGTCTGTGTCATTTAACTCATTGTTTCAACTTTAGAAACTTTTAATCAACTAGCATTTAGAAATAGAGCTTGACTATGTGGACAGACATGCTTGGTTCCAAGACTTGTATAGACTATGTATCCCACCATCTTTCTCTTATATAGTCATGACATAGTGTCCCTTAAGAGACATGAAAGTGGTAAGACAGTATTCTCGAACCTAGAATAATAATGTAACCTATCTCAATATTCCAGATGCATAAAACTGAGGATACCACATATACTGCTATATTGTTACAAGATGTGCAGACATAACTCTGCTTTTCATACAAGATTTTATAATAAAAAAGAAATACTCCTTATAATGCAAACATAAGATTAGCTTGGTACAAACAAATAATGATAATTTTACTTGGCATAAGAAGAGTACATACCAATTGGACTACTTGTTGCACCTCTTTCAGAAGAAACCCACAATGCTGGCCCTTGCACCTCTGGTTGATCATCCTACATTTACCAATATTTTGAGAAACACACAAGTGCAATAACGGAAATTTCTAAATATAGACCAACAAACAGAGCCGAAAATGACTGAATAGTACATGAACTTGCATTAGATTGTTGCTTATTCGTCTAAATACACGGAAACTGTTAAAATGACTCAATAGTGGCAATAGTAAATTAGTAATAGTAATCTTAAATCTCAATAATATCAACAGCGATCACTATAAGATGACTACAACAACAAATAAAAAGCTGTATTAGAACATTTTACATAACAGGGTTAGGTTGCTATTATTAAGTTCTATATAAGCATACACAAGTATAGCTTCGTGATGCTTCATAGTGTACTTTTTGGCTATAAAACTAATGTACTGAACCTCTATTTTTTAAACCTTCAATAAAGGGTGGGCTCCAAATCATTGCCCGTTGCAGAACTAAACCTCACAGGTGGACCTTCACACATTAATAAAAGTCTGTTTCTGGATCATCTCCCAACATTGCTGAAACAGATTTAAGACAACCTATATCCCTCCAAACGCTAAGAAGTAACGTGTTGCTCAATGACACGATTCACATTTAAAAATATAACCTCACAGATGGACCTTTAAAGTTAACAATGTCCGTTTCTGAGAATATTTCTCTGACATCATTCCTGGCATTGCCGATTAATTTTGCGACAGCCTATATCAATCCAAATGCTAAGAAGAAACACTATGCTCAACGTCACATATCATATACGCGGAAAAAACCAACCCACACAACTACTCCCTCTTTCTGTTAAACTTCACTCATCCTGTAGCTATCATCATAACATGCTTAAAAAACTCAAGATTATCATTAATCCAATTTCGACATAAGCTGACAGCCTGACACAACAACAACTGCAACCAAAGGCTCTCATACATCTCTTACTTACGGTTTGACTTATAAGGTCAACCATCCAACTTTCAACAAAATATCATTACTACCTTTAGTTATACCAAGATAACAGATACAACATACATTTCCACAAAATCAACAACAAGATCTACACAACAGTTAACATCATTTAACATGAATAATAGATATATAAGTATATAAAGAACAAACAACTGTTATAGAAGATTTTACATACCTACTCTCATTTTGTCCTAAATGAACCAGGGTTAGGTTGCTAGGCATTGAGTTCTAAATCTGCTTCATGCTGCTTTCTCAGTGTCATGTTTGGCCTTAACAATTGATAAAAACTAATGTTCGCTAAAACTACTCCCATTGCCTCTGAACATATCATCCAACATTCCAACACAATGACGCGTCTACAAACAAAATAAACCTCATCGTCCGCCTCTGATATCATTTCCTGGCATCACTTAAACACATTTACGACTAACTATATCGCTCCACTCATAACCTAACTACAATACTTAAAATAATGATCGAGTTACTAAACTTCCGTTTTTAAAATCAACTCCCGGCATCGCTTCGGCAACGTATATTGCTTTACTAGTAACCTAATTATAACGCTTAACATAACGACGATCAAGTAGATACAATAACTAGTACTCTAAAAGCACTAATTCATCAGTTCCTTAGTGTTTGACTTTTTAGGTCAAACATTATAACAAATTATAGTTACCGCATCAAATCAACTCCTGGCGTCAGTTCAGAAACGCATATCGCTCTACTCGTAACCTAATTATAACGCTTAACATATCGACAAATTTTATCCAATAACTAGTACTCTAAAAGCACTAATTCATCTCTTAATTATTTTTTTGCATCAAATAGTCGCTTCGGAAACATATATCGGGCTATTCGCAGCCTAATCATAACTCCTACTACTACTTTAAAAGGCACTAATTCATCTCTTACTTAGGGTTTGACTATTTAGGTCAAATTGTATGAAATAAACAGATACATTATACAATTAAGTAACAAGATCTATACCTCTAATGAAAATGTAGAAAGAGCAGCAATTGCTTCTTCAACAGGGACCGCCATTGAGATCAAATCTGTTGAAATTTAACAGAATTAATTATAAAAAAAACTTAGAAGAGTTTTGAAGGTTGAATTGACGGTTGTAACAACCTGATGAAATGACGGTTAGTTAGTTGTGATATGTGAAAAGATGAAGTAAAAGATGGTAAAAGTGTGTTATGGAGACTTGGAATTGAAGTTTAATGACGACGTGGAGCCAACAAGTTTGGTGTGGTTTTTGGTTTGATTAAATTTTAAGACATGTTTGGGGGTTTTTTAGAGCGAATACACAATGAATTGCGGATTTAGAGGAAAAAAAATACCCCCTCTCAAAATTATGAGTGTTCACTTGTACAAAGTTTAGTAACTATCAAATGAGAAATAAATCACAAAATTTAATAAAAATAAGGTCACTATAAATCTCAACCACTAAAAGACAATATTCCTTATATATTTTTTAGTTTTTATGAAAGTGAACAATTATTTTAAGACATGTCAAAAAATAAAATGTGGACTCTAATTTTGAGACAGAGAATAACATTTTATTTTCGTAAAAAAATAAAATCCAAATTTCCACAAAAGAAAATAAAACGTACAAACTCGTTCATATGACATTGTTTTTATTTTTTATTTTTAAAAAAGGAGGGTTACAAAGAAAAGAAAAAAAGTAAAAAAAAAATGTGTTTTATAGTTTCCCTTGTTAAGTTGGGCTTTTTATGTTTTGTGTTTTATAGAAAACTAGACAAGTAACCGTGTACAGCAACGAAATTTTATAGTGGCATAAGTTTTCAGCCGTGTACATTATATGTTTGAATACTTTACGAGGTTATAGTGATTGGATAATTTCCACTAATAGGTACAAAAGTAGGTTTCTAACCGTGTATTAGTTTATTTTCTTAAATAGATTAAGCGTTGTTTAATAAAAATAATGATTTAGAACTGAATCAATTAGCGTCCTGAATGATTTAGAATGATCTGTATGAACTTGGTTCTTAATGAAAACTGGTCGTTTCATAAGCGCTTTGAATAACAATCTAAATGACATAATATTACCATTCTAACCTTGTATCTGATCTGAATTGAATAATATTTGATCATTTTAATTATTTACAATGATCAAGTTTATAAATAAAACAATATGTGAAATTGGTATCAATAGAGACTCAAATTGTGAAATGCAATTGTTACTTTTCTTTCTTTGACTTTGTGATAATTACTCAATTAAATGTAATTCTAAAAACTACAATATAACAAAAAAATATGAATAAAAGAACAACTCCAAAAATATATAATTGATATAGCTCCTCCGTCACCATGTTCCTACGTCACATCATATAGTTACTATTACCATGTTTCTATATTAAGTTATTAACTGAGCAATGATATATTAAAAAAAATAATAATAAAAAATAAAAAAGAAAACAACAAAAAATAAAAATAAATAAATAAATAACATTTGCCACAAAGGAAACATTGAAAGAATAATAGTGGGCAAGCAAGGAAACATGTGCATACTGAATGGCTGACCACCTCGATCCACCCAAATGATTCAGAAGCAAACAAAATCGGTCAGAGGTTCCCTTTGTTTTTATCAAACGCTCCAAGCGTTGTACAAACTAGTGATGTTCTCTTAATTGTCCCACTAAGAAGCTATCAAACACCCCCTAAGTTTTCACTTTTCACTTTCAAGAATAGTTGGTTTTTCCATTATAGATAATATAGACATGTTGAGAAAAGTTTTATTGGAAGGTCTTCTCTATTTTCTTTGTTTTGTACAAAATATTTTATAGAAAACAATGATATTTTTTCAATTAAACGCACTCACATGTCTGAAAGAAAAAGAAGATAAGTAAAATGTTATGTAGGAATAAATATCGTGTTTGTTTTCTTTAACCATTAGAATTTTATCACATACCAAATAACATGTATATAGTCTTGATGTACACGATTATATATAAACTTCAAACCATATTAATTAACCACAAACAATGATGATTACAACATAATCATAAACACATATAGTTAATAATAATTACATAATTATAAATTGCATGAAAACATAAAACAAGAAGCATTACATCTTGAATTAATGGAGAAGTAGATTAGATCCCGGATCACTAACCTATATATCTAATCTTTCAATGACACAAACCCCAAAGAACACAAGAACACGTCTTGGATCAAATGGTTCAAAGCTTCTATTTAGTGGACACACCAACACTTAATTATTTGGTTTTAGATGACGATCATAGATCGAATGGGTTCGTTATTTTAAATCATCATATATGCAAATTTCATGATATGACCAATTATATTGAGATTTGTGTGAATTAGACGTTGTGCAATTACTATCAATGTTCTAAACATTCAAACACTCAACTAGCTTAGGTATCATGGTTCTAAACAAAAGTGCTTTACAAAAATTATTGGTTACAACTTGGCTGATTTCATCTTTAATCGATTTATGATATTTTGACTCGTGACTATCAAAACAGCCTTGCATCCGTTTTTATTTAATTAGAAACTAGTTCATTGGACGACCTGGGCTTACCTTAAACCTTGGTATGAATGATAAGAGTATAATTGCCCTAATGTGTATTTAGTTAATCGATTTGATATTTCTTATTTATAAATTTACAACTTTTGAGACACATCAGACGGTAACCAACATTTTCATAAAAAAAAATAGTTGCGGGAAATAATTGTTGGAATATATGAATAATACAAAACAATAAACATATAAACATCAAAGAGTACGCAGCGGAATAGATCAAATACAAATAATAAATTAACCTAATATAAATGGATGCGTACCTCTTTGTGATTTCTAGCAAGAACAAGAAACCAATGGAACAAGAACTATAAACCCTAATTGGGTTTAATGGTGGATCGACTAGGGTTAGTCGAATAGGGCAAATCACCTTGTTAGCAAAAGTATGCCAACACTTCGTTCTTGAACACACGTATTAGTAGCGTTTCAATAAGAAAAGCTAGGTTCTTAATTCACAAGCAATCCAAACACAATGTTTAGAAGATCGCGTAGGAACCCTAGAAGGGTGTAGTTGATCAACTAAACAAGAATGGTTTGAGCTTAGAAATCTAGTAGGAACCCTATAAGGGTGTAGTTCGATTTCTAACTCAAGAGGAGAAAGCGAATGAGATTTGGTTTGCAAGTGAACCAAGGGATGAATGAATGAATGAGAGGAGGTCTCATTATATAGCATTCAAGAAACTTGGAGCAAAAGCCAACCCCTAACCCTAAGGAGAGGGTGGCCGACCATGGGTCACAAAGCCCAACCCGAACCGAACTTTCACTCTTTTCAAATCAAGTCCTTCATGTTTCGTCCAACGGTCGTTAGGTACCGTTAAATGCTCATTTCGTGAATTTAATAATTATTCGTCACTAAAACAATAATTATTAATTAATTGAAACTCATACGTAAAGTGTGCAATCCCGAAGTCTCGAGTTCGAGTCCGGTCATGATATATTAATTTATTATCCGTTAAAACTAACAGCTCCCACTCGGATATAGATTAATGTAACAATGACAATGGTTAGTCTAGCATAACACGCCAATATCCCCAGAACGATCTCGAGTATGGTTTCCTGGAAAAAAACCACCTTTGATGATTCATCATCATACTTATCCTTTTGATTCTAATACTATGTTAATATGGATATGGATCGAAGTCATTCCATAATTAACTAGTGTTTCTCGTTATTTATGATCAAGCAAGATTACCAATTCATCTGAACGCATTCCAGATAGACCTTGGGCATGGCCATGCAAACATCTTGTTAATCCTACGAGTGGCCAAACAGTATTAAACTTCAAAACAAATTTGAAGGAACCAAATCCTGTATTGACTACAAGCATAACCTATGAACTTCGCATCACCTCTGAAAATAATCCTTATAACTACCAGTTACGGATAGCGTTAGGATAAATATTCATGATTTACTCTAATGACAACATCCATAAGTACAATCATGTAATTGAGATTTTGTCCTATATCCAATTTATCCAGTATTGAATATCATGTGAATTTGGCTTTTCTACGCACCAATATAATTTATATATATTATACCAAATCTCACATTTGTCTTAGTTCAATGATACTCCCATATCATTAATTGACAACGGACAATTTAGAATAACATAACATAAGTTATTCATGGATTAAACATGCAAATATGGGATACAATCTATTATTAATGAAAACAAACGTACTCAGTACTTTAATTCATTATTAAATAATAATTGCTTAACATCCCTTATCCAAATACTAAATAAACCAATGCATGAAAAATTCTTGTTAATGAATTTTGTCTCAAGTAATAACAATCATACTTGTTGACAATTATGCCCAAGTAATGATAATCATACTTGTTGACAAGGCATTATTCAACTAACTTTGATCTATCGGAATTTTGAGAATACTTATTTCAATAATGAAATTCTTGTATATGTGCATTCAAATAATTTGATATAACCACATAATATATCATAAAATGTGTATGACATCCTCAACATACAATTTTTGATAATTAAACTTTCAAACCTTTAAAGTTTAAAGTATTCTTATTCTTTAACGTATAATGCAACTATGCTTTTCGTTAAGCATAACTAGTACACATGGCTATTAACAAGGATGAAATCCTTCCATGACTAGTATTGAGTGTCATCTCAATTTTTATATTAGCATCATTGTATGCAAACAACAATATGCTCTTTTCCGTAAACTTCAATGTGTAATGTTTTATTATTTCCAAACTTTCAAGTTTTTTGGCTATGACAATTTTACAAATTGTTCATTTATAGAATCTAGAAATTGTTCCAGGCTGAGGATGTGATTCTATATCCAAATATATTCCTTTAGAATATTCATTACACAACTTATCTAATATCTTTCATTAGATATCAATGTTGTCAAATCATCTTTTATCAAAGCATGATATAACAACAACATGATGTACATGAAAAATTCTCGTGTCCAACTTAATTTCATTCATGTACTACATATCCATTTAAACTTTCTAAATGATATATCATGTTCTATTAGATTCATTTACCGCACATGTTTACATCAATAAATATATATTCAAGGTTGTACTTATTAAATCTTTCAAGTAAAGTTTCATTCCAAGTTATGACTTACCATTTAACTTATATAGAATGTTACTTCCTATATGTTATACAACATATATGATTTAAATAAGTAAACATAATACTCCCACTAGCTTTCAGAATTACTTAGGAGTTATCTTATTTTAAATTATAAATCAAAACATAGATTTAATATTTAAACATAAGATTTATCTCCTTGATGCATGTATCTATCCATACTTGGATTCTTGCATTTTGTATACTTTCAAAGATTAAATGAATTCATAAAACTCTTAATTACTCATCGTCCTCGCTTAAGTAATTATATAAGAAAGAGGTTTTATAATCCATTGTCAAATTTCATATTCATAAAAATGAATATGACAACTACCATCTTTGTATTTTAATGTGCTTAGGAAAGAGTATTCAATCATAGTTAATTACTTAAGTATGATTAATAATTTTGTCATAAGACATACATTAAAATATGTATACAATTTTGTCCATATGATTCTTTATGCAAAGATTTAAACCTCTAGGGTTTTTCTTCTCTTGCAGAAACTCATCTTCATTAAGATAAACCAAGTTTTCAAAGTTGATTTATCTTTATGGACAGCATCTTAACATTCATAGTATGAGCAATTTACCATAATTAGTAAATGCGTCATTATGATTAACAGGCTTACTTTGATCCTGTAATTCATAATTCTCAGCATATTAATTAAATATCTGAGACATCCCTACGGATCTATGAATGAGAGTTTCATCATGTTGAGATTTAACCTTTACGTTTCAAACCTCATCATGATTTTCACTAGTGTGGTTTTAGAAGATTATATATTTTGTAATTTTGATCTTTCAAGATCTTAAACAAAACTCCCACTTGCCTTTTGTATTTTATAAATACTTTAGCAAGATGAGCAACAATAAATCGTTCTCATTTGGGATATTACAAAAATATTTTACAGTTCCTGACTCTTGTTTGTTAAAACTACTTATTAACAAAATCATAACTTCATTTTAAGATTTTAATGTGATTTATCACATTCCATAATGTCCTATTTAGTCTTCTAGGTTGGAGTCTTATTGAGTATATCCAATCCATACTCAATTTTCTAACCTTGATAACTTTTGGAAGAAAAGAAGTCATATTTATCTTTTAATCAAACAATATAACAAGAGTTTGATTTTTCCTAACTGAACACACCACCAACTTGTGATGTTTCATTAGAATTAATATTGTGAGACAAACTAACAATATGCAAGATAAACTTATTCCCTTTGGCTTACCTATTTACCAACTAAGTCAACTTAATGGTACAATAGAATTTCCAAGTCAATTGCATGCTATATAACATAAGTACCTTTTGAACAAGTTACTTCATGTTCATGTCTTAAGAAGACATAAACTGTTATACTCCCACTTTACGTTGTACATTGATCAACTCAATGATTTCTTGTTTGAAACATAACAAGTTTAACGTCTTACTTTATTATAAGTCTTGTAATAGTTAAAAGACTTCATGTTTATAAAAAGATATAAACATAAATAACTAAAGTATTTGTGAACACCACCACTTGGTTTCAATAGTAATTTCAAGTTAATTTACTACTTCATTTGCTTATGTCATTTTATGAATTATCCAATTTAAGAAACTGCAAACTCACATAATTCCATTACATCAGTTGATCTGCTAGTAATGAAATCATGTAGTTTACCTTTCTATTGCAATCTAGGCAGGTTACACCCTGACGTAAATTGTAAATTCAAGTGTTTCTTTTAATTTGAATATCATAAGACATAAAAGTAGTCTTATAATCATGACACATGTTCTACATAAGATAATCTTACACATTAAGTATATAAGTCCTATTAGAACATTGATCTCTTACCTTGCAATTAAGAGAATCCTATCATCATATTTTTATGTATTGTTCCTTTGCACACAATAAACAATTCTCCCACTTGTGCATTGAACAATATCATGTAGTATATAAACAACACAACATACGTTTGTTTATGTGATTCAATATGATTTGTGTCATAAGTAGATGTAGGACTACTTTGTCTTATCAGGAAACGCATATGGCTATCCTAAGAACATGAGTGTCTACATGTTGAAAGTAATTATATTGAAGATAATTTGGGCTACTACACAGAAATTAAGTCTTGTAGATCCCACTGAATTAGAGAACATAACAATAACTCTATATTCAGTAAATAACACAAAGCTCCCACTGGATTTGACAACATTGTACGTGTTTCATAACCAGTGAAAACAATTTGCTTGTTTTTACTTTCCTACACATTTAGAAAAACCCATACGTAATAATTACTCAGGTTCTAAAATGTGTATTCTACTATGTTTATGATGGATTATCCATCAATGATATTAACTTGAAGAATTTGAGCATGCAACTTCTTCCTTAACAGGCCCACCATCCCCATAATGGTATGTAACACCTTTAAAGCACAACAACTAGATAAAATACTAGCTTTGCCTTTTACCAATTTTGCGGTAATCTGTCCAGCTTCTAATAACTCATATTTTCCATTTAACCAAATGCCTTGTTTGTTATAGAAGAATTCATTCACCAAATAAGAGTAATGAAATTTCTATGGAAAATAAGATGTGCTATATCCTTAAATATTAAAGATTGCTATGAGTTATATATTAGAATATAGACAATTCTAATGTTCCTATCATACATTTCTCAATCATGAAAAGGAATAGGATTGAGTCTTATTCTTTTCTCATGGAAAATAGACTTAGGATTGAGTCTTATTCTTATGTTCCTATCATACCTTTCTCAATCATGAAAAGGAATAGGATTGAGTCTTATTCTTCTCTCATGGAAAATAGACTTTCTTTCATTTCGGTAAATTCTTCTCAATCAAACATTATGTTTGAAAGCAGAATTATATCAATTTACCAATTTAAGACCAAACCACGTTTACGGCTTTAATGTTGCATTAATACGTTAAAAAGAATTACAAAATTCAATTTTAGTATTTTCGATAATTAAATTTTCAAGAAAATTAAATACCCATGGTTCATAATCAAATAACCATTTAATTTTCCCTGAAAAACTAGGAACCAAATTGACATATGTTCATCACATCAGTTGATCTGCTAGTGATGACGGTATTCAATAAGGTACGAGTCGAACCTCAATTGCCAATATTCAATTGCAATTCCTAGAATCGATGGGATTTACATATTTGCCAACCGCAGTTGCAATGTAAGCATGTTTTATCCCCATCTTCTTATGCCTTGAGTGATCAGTTCCCACTATCAACTCAATTAAGTTAACCAATTTAAGAAACAACAAACTTACATAATGACACCACAGCAGTTGATCTGCTAGTGATGAAATCATGTAATTTGCCCTTCCATTGCAATCTAGTCAGGTTACGCCCTGGCGTAGATCCAATTTCAGGTGTTTCCGTTTCATTGGATGGCATATAACTTAAATTTAAGGGTAGTATTTTTTATGTGTGTAATCAAAATATATGTACAAAGATGTCATGCATTCATCTTGTAGCATATGTTTCATGTAAAAAAACTTTTACTCATTAGTTTCTTTACGAGCTTAAATCTCCAAACTTTTGATTGAGGCGTTGAGAAACTTACAACTTTGCCTTAAGTGCTTCGTAGTTATCATGGATGTTAGGTAAAGACTAAAATATGACTCACAGGCGAGCGGTAAGCCAGAATGGAGGCTCACTAAGGCCGCAATTTAATGCGTAGCCATCCTTATACCCACTTTAATAGTTTGTCATAATTAGTTCCACCTTTCAACCACTTAATACAGTCGCGATCAATCAACCAAAAGTCCAAGATTTATTAAGTAAGCTCAAAACAAGATTTCACCATTATTAAGTCCGTTTAATATTTTATTTATTGAAATTACCCTTTGTTACTATCATGTTAAAAACATATAAAACAAAAGTAATAAAATAAAATAAACAAACAACAACAATAATGGTCATGCAAATTAAAATCAATATTAAAACACACTATTGATTTAATACACGATTAATAGGGTCTTCCCTAATATTATAATTAATCAAATTTTAGTAATCTTTATACATAATATTTACTAAACAACTTATCAATTATAATAAAATCGCATAAATAAACATGAAATCAAACTAATCATAATCCATAACAACACATGCATAGTGTGTCATGAATGTCCATATTGCACATATTATACAAATAATCATGTCAATCAAGGAACGCAACCAAACGGGATATCACAATATCCATACACATAAATTACATGCAACCTAGGGTTTCTACAAGTTTTTATTACATAATTCATCAAACCCTAATTTCTTTTTAAATAAAAAAAAAACTTTCGACATATATATAAATAATTAAATAAATTTGAAATAAAAATAAAAACTAGGGTTTATGAAAAAAATAAAAACATAAGAACACCAAGCATGTAACAATCAAACGATTCAATTTTATGTGTTTCGGTAATTCATTATAATGTATTAACGACTCTTGATGCCACTGTTGGAATATATGAATAATACAAAAAAATAAACATATAAACATCAAAGAGTACGCAGCGGAATAGATCAAATACAAATAATAAATTAACCGAATATAAATGGATGCGTACCTCTTTGTGATTTCTAGCAAGAACAAGAAACCAATGGAACAAGAACTATAAACCCTAATTGGGTTTAATGGTGGATCGACTAGGGTTAGTCGAATAGGGCAAATCACCTTGTTAGCAAAAGTATGCCAACACTTCGTTCTTGAACACACGTATTAGTAGCGTTTCAATAAGAAAAGCTAGGTTCTTAATTCACAAGCAATCCAAACACAATGTTTAGAAGATCGCGTAGGAACCCTAGAAGGGTGTAGTTGATCAACTAAACAAGAATGGTTTGAGCTTAGAAATCTAGTAGGAACCCTATAAGGGTGTAGTTCGATTTCTAACTCAAGAGGAGAAAGAGAAGGAGATTTGGTTTGCAAGTGAACCAAGGGATGAATGAATGAATGAGAGGAGGTCTCATTATATAGCATTCAAGAAACTTGGAGCAAAAGCCAATCCCTAACCCTAAGGAGAGGGTGGCCGGCCATGGGTCACAAAGCCCAACCCGAACTGAACTTTCACTCTTTTCAAATCAAGTCCTTCATGTTTCGTCCAACGGTCGTTAGGTACCGTTAAATGCTCATTTCGTGAATTTAATAATTATTCGTCACTAAAACAATAATTATTAATTAATTGAAACTCATACGTAAAGTGTGCAATCCTGAAGTCTCGAGTTCGAGTCCGGTCATGATATATTAATTTATTATCCGTTAAAACTAACAATAATGAGTATTTTACAACCTCGTAGATAAGGTAGATAGACATATGATCAAAAACCACATTTTTTTGCAAGTAAAGACTTGTTGAAAAACCCCCAAATGTCGGGAATTCAACTAACGAGAGTTGGACTTTTAATTTACCCGGATCGTATGGCTAGCCTATTGCTTTTGGTCTATTTAGTCGACTAAACCAAAAGAAAATAAAGGCCTTTTGGTCTACTCTTTTTAATTAGGAATGGATTTGATATAGTGAATATATTTCTCATAATCCATTAACAATTAGAAACTAAGCAAAAAAAAAAAAAAAAAAAAAAAAAAAAAAAAAAAAAAAACACCAAATCCCCCCCCCCCCCCCCCCCCCCATATCTCCCTTATTTGGGTGAACACCCCACCCCAATTAAGGTTTCGGTTTTGATCTTCTTTTTGCTTGTTCCAAGTTTAGAAGGTGTTTGTTGATTCCTTGATTAAGGACTAGAATCTGTTTGGTGTTGATTGACGTGTAATGTGGACTACCTAAGAGACAATCTACTATAATTGTTGGTTCTCTAGTTTTGTTCTTTGACTCACCAACTAAGGGCATCCACAATGCACAAGTTCTTAGGCTATGTTTGGCGTAAAGCTTTTTGAAGCTTTTTGGGGCAATGAACGGTGAGCAATGAGCTTTCTTAAAGCTCATTGCTTCTTTATGAAGCTGTGAGCTTTGCTAATTTTTAGGAAAGCTCATTTTTCCAATGCTTCTTTATGAAGTTGTGAGCGGTGAGCAGTGAGATGTGGCTACTGCTCACAGCTCACTGCTACTGCTCACAACTACTTTTGCCAAACATAACCTAAATGACTTTTTCTTTTTTGTCAAATCATCACAACAATAAATTATCATTATCACAGCGTTCATATAGATCATTTCAATGGTAAAAAGCCATCCAAAACTTTTTTGGGGAAATGATGTCTACATTTCAATATAGGCAATTACCTACATTACAATGCTTGTTCATATAGTATACACATTTGTTATTTATTTTATTTTTTTGAAAATCCTAAGAATGCTGAAAGCATAATAAATAGATTATTTAGTAGAAAAAATTAAGTCTGTGCGATTAAAATTTATCTTTCTAAGTGTTTAGTTCTCGTGAAAAGTTACTAGACTTGGTGCGGAAAATGAGACTTTTTGTTGGTTACGTTGTTGTTGTCAAAACATTAAGGGCCCATTTGGTTTATGGATTTGAGAGGGTGTTGAATAATTCATTGTGTAAATCCATTGTTGGGTACAAAATCAATTGTCTGACACAAGGGTGTCGAATCAAAAAGTGAGTCTTGGTCTAATTGAGTGGTATGGGTGGAATCAAGAGGATAATTGTTATTTTTTATTTTACAAATATTGTCAACCACATACTTTATTATCTATTTTTAATTTTTGATTTTTTTATTAAGATTGAGTGGAACTTTTATTATTTTTTATTTAAAATATATTATAAAATATATTTTAATAAATATAATTTCTCTCTCCTAAATATACCAAATTTATTTTCTCTCTACTCATTTTCTTTCATTCTATATCAAATCCAAATCTCATTCTAAACTCATGAACATACCAAACGGGTCCTAAAGTCTAATGAAAGTGAAACTTTTCAGTGTGATCGTAGTAGTATATTTTGTTAGTAAGAAAAAGTATCTACAAAAAATACTGGTAGTAAAAAATGCGGTTGTCCATTTGAATTAGTAACTCAGTGTGATCGTAGTAGTATATTTGTTAACATTGATGAATTTGCATTGATGAATAAGTGGATGAATATGCCGAAAATTGGTATCTTGACTGCTTCATACTTCAATGTGATTCTACATATCATAACCAATTTAGGTTCTCAAACTTACTTACCACTTCGTTCAAGTCCGCCACCATGGTATCAACATAATTTTATTTCTCTCGGGTTTGTTAATAATGGTCATTACGTCAACATAAAACAACAAAAAAATGATACCCAATGCCTATTGTTACGCAACAATGGTTTTATTTCAAGTCTGACTGTGCAACTGCATGGATTACTTCGTATGTTAGGGTGTTCACAATTTGGGTAACACCTACAAGAATCGAAAAAATCGAAACCGAATCAAACCAAATTTGCAACCGCACCGAATTGGCTATAACAGAACCGAACCAAATTAATATTTGATTTTCAGTTTGGATATGATTCTGGCAAACTGGAAACCAAATCGAACCCGGTCACATAAATATATATATTTTTATATATTTATATATTAAAAAGAAATCCCCTTTAAAAGTCTTTTAGAAATATAACATTTTTTTAAGCTTGATATTTTTTTATGCTAGAAAACTATATAAATAAATTAAAAAAGAAAAATTTGTGATTTTTTAATTAAATAAATATTCTTATATAAGTTTCATGAATATATGTCTATTAAACATAAATATCGAAACAAAAATTGATACATATATATCAAATAACAAGTGGAGGTATACTATCTAAAAAAAAGGTATTATTTTAAAGTATAAGAATGCAACTTGACTACACACATGATGAGTATAATATTCAATTACCAGAATTACTCGATACATGTCTATTTATAATATTTAATCTATTCAATTTGATGCAAATCAATCAATCAATCAATTGTGCATTTGAAAAAGTCACGAGTGCCTGTTAACCAAATAGTAAACAACCCTTTAATCTTCTACGGAAGAGGGGGCAATGATCAGATAAATCCCTTAATAGATGTACAAGGATGGCGTTTGGCCTTTTGAAGAAATGTGGTGGTACATTTAAATTGGGTTGGTTTTACTAAGCTTTGAACCGGAAATGTTCATCCTAGTAAACTTATTCTCCGCTATGGGAAGGTCATAAAGGCCCAAATTCAAGATGAAATCGTCTAAAATATGGGCACCTAACCTCATTAAAATCCCGCATCATGATTGTGAAGTTGCTTAGGTTATCCATTATGGTTAGAAAGATCAAACCATAGTTTTCTTTTTCTCAAAGAATCCCACGGTGCATAAAGTATGATCAAAGAGCAAGTAGTAAATTGGCTGGGGACCAAAAACCTGAAAATTAAAGGAAGTCATCCTCATTTACAGTAGAGCTTAAGTGAAAACAAGTTGGGTCTGATGCCTCTAATATCCCATTATAAAATTTTTAAAGCAAAATCATTTGGGTTATCCCAAAGTAATCTTATATGAAAAGTATAGAGAGATAAAGATTCTTGTAAGCCTAAAAAATTTACCTTTGACAAAACTCTTTAACTTGCAGTTACTTGCATAATTCAATTTAGAACCAACTGTATGACAGTAAACTACATTCCCCACATGTTCACGCTAACCACCGTAAGAAGGTGAGATCTGAAAAGACACAACTTCCTAAATCACATGAAGATTTACCTATGTTGGTTGTGTTGTGGGACATGTCACTGACTATGAGTACGAATGACATGTACCCTTTCCACCCTAACAAAACAATACTGTGATAGTGTGATGGACATGAATTCAAACTTAAACTGCATAATCGTAGGTTACATCTCTTAGTGAAAGAATCAAAAGAACAAGTAAAAAACTAAGCTTAAAACCTCAACCTGTGGTTTGGTCATAATTACTTCAAGAAACACTATATTCACTAGCACATTCTACATAAGTGTACAACATTGAGGAGCTAACAATCAACTTATTCTTGCTGTAGTAGTGCACCAATTAATCACATTTCAATGTCATCTAGGTCTGGTAGGGGAAATCGAAGTATTGCAGCAACTCCCGTCAGCTGTGCCAGTTCTGTAATTATGCAAAATAAATGTGTCAGTAAGTATTTGATATTAAGCAAAATAATGAAAAATTATATACATCTAGCAACATTCATAACTACCTACGCAAATTTAAGATCGCATGAACCCACAACTATAGACTGTATAATACAGTACCCAATCAAAAGAGGTAGGCCTCAAAGGCGATTATGCTACAACTGGTAAAAAACGGTTCATAATACAGTTATGGCTGATTTACTTATGATGTGCTGAAAGTCACAAAGTGTATCATACTACATAAAATCTCTTAAATAAACATGATTAATATTAAAATCATATAAAATTTGTAATCATATTTGACAAACTAACCCTATAAAAAGTAATAACCTTTTTAATGAAAAAGAGTTTTAATCAAACGAACATGCACAACACCCAACTTGTCCAGCAAACCCATTTTACCACCTCTATAAAATGTAAAACTTAGAATGCAATATATAAAGTGTACTCACGTTCCCCCGAAGCATGCATTGAAGAAAATACATGAACCGTGCCCCCAGAATCCTTTACGGTGTTGACCAAATTGACATATCTTTGCCTTGTAGCTATATCAGCGCTCCTGAAACAACCATCAATAAAAGTAAAAACAAGTCCTACTACATTAAAACTGAAAATAACAAAATTTCAAAGACCACAAAATAAAGTATAATTACGTGGTCCAAAAAGTATATGATCAATATGTTGGGTTAATTACACAAAACAGGCTATATGTAGTTCAACTCATCAATGTGTCAACCTAGTCCATGGTTGCACTAGCCAGCCGGGTGTTTCCATCTTTTAGTCAATCTACTTTTCTGAGGTTAAATTTTAATATTTTTTGCTATAAAACAAGTCCCAGATAACTTCTGTTATAATGGATTGAGTAACTTCTAAACATTAAATGCTAAAGAATAGAAGCAGAATTTTAATAGGACAGAAAACAAGATTTTGATTTGAAGTGAATGTCACATTTATAGGAGAGACAAAGAGCTGACTAGAGGTCTTATAGACTTGTAGCACTGAAACACTTGCATATGCCAACTGTTACATATTGACCATTGGTTTAAACCTCGTACATCGAAGAAATTATATATGACAGACGGAATCATATTTATTGTTAGTAATGCTAATATAAAGCAAATGTAGAATTACAAACCTAAAAAGCTCATCAGTTAAAAGTAATGTCTGAACAGCCATTCTTTCATGAGCAACCTCAACATGCTTTGGTCCATAACATGCACGATGTGGATCCTGCACATGCAACAAAGTTTACAGTAGCTTTTAGGTAACAGTTTAATATAATATGATATAATTATACTTCTTACATATAAACAAACATGCATGTAGGATTATAAGATGCTGGTGAATCACTTAAAAATAGACCTATCAAAATTTGAATAATTTATAGGTGCCAAGTAGATTCAAGAAACTGAATTAGTAGAATACGAACTAGAAAATAGCATGACTTATTTTATTTTCATATTTTCATTTGGACTAGCAAGGTTGCAAAGGTTCATACAAATTACTAAGTAATGAATGAATAAGCAAAAGTGCAACTCTAAGAACCAGCTTAAATACTGTCTGGAGGTTTTAATGACTAACTTACAAAAGCACTGGTCCAAACAGATGTAAACAACACTAATATAAAAAATGAACGTTACATTAGTAAGCATGGCGAAAAAGTCTTTAAGCGCTCGGACCTAAACAGAAAAACAAAGAGTATTACTGCAAGGAAAATGCTGAGTTTCATCACCAAACAAAAAATGAGTAAGACCAAGTAAATCTCTCATGAATATGAGAGTTATAGCAATTGGCCTTATGGGCTACCTCTTGGGCTGCTTTTGTATCCTTAATTAGATTCATCACAGTTGGATCTTCGAGAACCTCTCTCAAACTATGTCTGTATAAGAACAATTTTTTTTAAATTAGATACTTACTGCATAAGCTATGGATATGTAACACAAAAGGAGAAAGTAGAATCAGTGAATCACAACAATGAACATACTTGTATCCTGAAGTCGAGTGCACGAGAATGATGCGTGATTTGTTCTCAATTATATTCCTAAGGTCTCTCCTTTCTGCTTCTAACATTAAATGGCGATGAAATTGATCCTGATGTACACATGAAAGAAATCGTTAAGCATTTCACACATAGCATATACTTTCTTCCCTAGCTCAGTGTGACACAACGTTAATCCTATATGCAAAAAATTGTATCAAAAGCCCATGGTATATCAGCTTCAGATACCCACCTTAGTGAATCCCGGACTTGCAATAACAGCACATCGAACGACCTTGAAGTCGATATGCTTCATAAAAGCCTACAGAAACAATTTAAAATAACCGTTTAATTCACACACGAAAATCCAAACTATGCAATTTATAAATTCAATCATTAGTACAGGAATAAGCACAATATTAGTTCTCGCAACTTCAAATCACTCACCTGTAAAACGTTCTCATAGAACTTATTCAAAGCCTGTAATGCAAAAGAAGTAATATAAGAATAATGGTTTTTATATAAAAGAAGAAAACATATATTCAAACAGCATAAACTTGTAACATACTTTGTCATAACCAGCAACAGAAGGCCCATGCTTGCGAGGAATTGAAGCTTCTATCCGAGAACGAGTCATGGTCAAGCTGATGAAAGGTTAGCCAGCTTAGCATGTGTACTTCTCAAAGAACAAGAGAATCTAAATTAATAACAAAAGTTGATTTTACTTGCAGTTTGTTAGAATTACAGGTGATCTAGCTTTATAGAATTTATTAGCACTTAAAAGTTGGATTAAAAAAATATACCATAACAAGTTTAATCATATGCTTATATGGCAACCTACTGACTAATAAAATATGCTACCTTTTACCCACAAGAAGAAGATGGGCCAATCCTTCTTGCATTAACAGGACTGCAAGATCAGCACTGGCAGATGGATCTAAATCAGGAGAAAAAACCATCAGAGTGAAAATAATAATAATAACAATAACAATAACAATAATAATAATAATAAAATTTAAAAAAAAAAAAAAAAAAAAAAAATCATTTTAAAGACATTTGAATCATGTAATATCAACACAAAGTATACCTGCAGCTTGTTGAAGTGATTCGATTGCTAGTGAGTCCCATAACAGCTGCAATGTAACAAGTAAAATTACTTCTGAAACATATACCAAATAGCATTAAAAAAACATGGAATTGAAGCATACCTTTCTTAAAACAAAAGGACGATGAAGTTCGAGTTCAAGTGTGTGAAATTGCCCGATCTGCAAAGAAATTAAAAATTGATAAGCAGAATGATCTAGAGATTGGCTTCTTTTAGTTGTATAACTTCTGTTTATTTAGATGAAAGGTGGGACGCAAGTGAAATGTGTGCAATTTGTAGACGAGCGATCATTAGATTAGCCGACTATAGGAACTATAATTACTTATTATTTTCTTTAATCAGAAAGAATAACATGCTTAAACAAATATTGCACCTACTTTGACATGCTCATTTTCCAGAATGTTCTTTCCACGTATTCTCAGTACAGAACCTTCTTTGTCATAATCAACACTCTGCAAACAATTTAGGGAAAAAAATTACTAACATATAACCATAGACGCTAACAACCTTGTAGCACAGACATATAAGCCGACCTTACCTCAACACTGATTTCCAGTTTCAATTTCCGACGTTCTGCTTCTCTAGATCCCGAAGCTGCTTCTCTTAGTACTTTTCTATAGAGCACACAAAGAAACATAAAAAACAGATATCGGTTTCTGTACAAGATCTTTTGAGCAATAAAATATGCAGTTATGCAGAACACTGGCAGATAAGAATGACACCCTTCAAAAAATGCAGATAGCTGATAAGTTAGCTATTTATTAAAAGAAGCCAGTTGATAGATGAATTTCTTAAGCAGCGTTCCAAACATGCCTTAACATAGAAAAAATCATGATCATGGTTCTGATATGAGACACACAATTTTAACTGTAACTATCATTTTTAAGTTCTGCAACCCCTTTGAATAAAGGAAAGAGCCAATGATCTTTCAAATTATATTGTTTGCACATAACATAAGCATCAGAGGGATGCTGATCAGTATTCTTTTCTCCATAGGTTTTTATGTCCAGTAACTTGGTATGACTTAATTTATACATCAGCTTTAGTCTCTAGGTTTGTGGATAGGAAAGAGAGCTAGAGCTGTAGTAGCATAAGGTGAAATGGGTCCCCGGGGCCTAGGCGCATCATACGAAAACAAATGTATGCATAACAAAACTCAGATGCCATTATAGCACCTGAGGGATCAAACTAACTAGCAAAAAAACTTATGAGATCCTAAGTCCCAGAACTAACTAGCAAAAAAAGGTCAAAGTATTCACCAGGCCTAAGGCCAAAAGGCGTTGTGCCTCTTAACATTCACAACACAATATTAACCAGTTTGAGCCTATTCGCGCTTTTAACAACTATCAGTTGCTCTTCTTGATATATTTATTTATTTTTCACAGTCTCTTTCAGCTTCATCTTTTCATTCTACAGTAATATAATCGAAAAGCTAACACATTGGTAGTTAGCCTTTCTACAAGAAATATGTGTCAAGTAGTCGTCTACAGGCACAACCAGAGACGGACCCAATAATATATTAATATGGTCCCCTGTAGCACATAACTTATGGCTCACAATTGTATTCAGACCAATGGCGGAACTTGAGCATTTTTTTTGGGGGGGGCCGAATTTATTTTGGGGGGGCCGAATCGGAGATTTGTTTGTAACCTCAACTAAATTACCTCTAAAACCTATAATATTTACACTAGGTGCCGTAAATTTTGGGGGGGGCGGGACCCTCCCCTGCCCCTTAATAGTTCCGCCATTGATTCAGACGATGGGTTCTAATTAACTAAGATTGTTTCGACTTTGGTGTTGATTGAGCATAAACACGGGATTAATGTCAGGGGTTCGTCTCACGTTAAATACACATGGGAAGGGATTATATATTTACAATGATACATGTGAGAAAACCTTACTAGAACTAAAACTAAGAAACCATAAATGAAAACCGTAACTAACAAGTAAGAACCAAAAATCTAAAATAACTGCAAAACCTAATTCCTAAATCTTATATGAAACTGAAACAAATCCCCTTCTTCTTAAGTAACTTTTCTACTGATAAATTACTTTCGTTTCTTCTAAATTATGGGCTTACCTAATATTTGGACACAAGCAAAAAAAAAAAAAAAAAAAGAAAAAGAAAAAGAAAAGAAAAGAAAAAAAGAGATATCTTTTCACCTAAACCCGCCGTAGCACATCCAGTAGTAATTGGTAGCAAATTACATAACGGCTAGTAAAGTGAGTACTTCCCCATGTAGTCTACAATTCAACAACTTCCCAAACGTACCGTGATAAAGGTCTCCAACTCTCCGTACCTATTCAGTTTCTTACTTTATATCTAATAACCCATAATCATATATTAAGCATTTAAATTGGGCAATTCAATCACGGGCTCCCAGTATCCCACAATATCTTCCAAACACATATACACACTCTTTATAATATTTAAAAACCACATTTTCCTAAACTTCCACTTCCACATTTACAAATATATGCTCAAAACATTATTCGTTATCGCCGCTGTTTTGCAGGGCACTATATTAGGCTATCTAAAATAAACTAGTAGTAATAAACAAAACAAAGATAATAAAATTCTAAAGTAATTAAAAAGAACCTGATAGTAACAGCCATAACAGTATCACCAGGCACAATCAAATTATACGCAAGCCATAAATCATCTGATTCATCAGGTATTATCTGCTCAAAAAACCAATAAAAAAAACATCAATAAAAATCAGCGAATTAAGTGATGTTTTGAATACTGTGAGTTCAAACCCCGTGAATTAGTCGGCTAAAAGGTCGAAAACCAAAAAATATTAATAATTCATAGATTAAAGATGGAGGGGGAGGGTTTAACCTTAACGCTGCCAGGACCATTGGGAACATAATCTCTCCGTACGATTTTCATCTTGCCGACAACAAACAACAATTGGTTTGTGTTTTTTGGGTTTATATATGTTTTTTATTGATTTTTTAGGATCTAATAAACCCTTGTACTTTAAGTAGGTGTTTACTGTTTAGGTGTTTAACGAGCGCTGTAGCCCGCGCGTTGCGACGGGTGTGTTTGTGTGAATGTTATATGTTTGTTGGTTTATAACGTTTTCTTCTATAACCATCGTTTTTCATCTAACCTATTCTGAGGTTCTATTTAAAAAAATCGTTTGTGTGATATTTGTGATTACATTTTATGTTTTGTGATTATTTTTAAAATTTTGTAATGTTTTATTTTACTGAAGGTGGTTTAATTTTTTTTTTTTAAAAAGTTGTGATTATTTTTAAAAGCTTGTAGTGTTTTATTTCATAGAAATTGTATACTCTTATATTTTGTAGTTGGGTTGGGCTCGGTTTTTTTTTTTTTTTTTTTTCCCGACATGTGGCCCAATGGTCCAATGAGAATAGATATAGGTTGTTTATCATTAACTTTCCGCCACATTCAATAACATCAATTTGTATCTGAGATCTAATCACATTAAATCTTCACAATTGATTGTGGCGCTATTACCTGGTCACTCAAATTTCATGGCCCCAAGATTCCCAAGGTGTCAAAAGATCGCAAAAAAGATTGAGGAAGCTTATCCATTTAACTGATGCGATAACATAGTGTTTTGATACATATGTTTTGCACACTACTATGGCACAACCATGCTACAAAAGACGTTGTACCAATACAACTGTTAACCAAGGTGAATTTCACATTTAAATTGTCCTTGGGTTGCATAAATATGTACATTAGTAGTAGTTTTATTTAGTGGTGTTATACCATATTGTGTTTATCAAAAGCATGGATCATAGATGCAATTACTTCACTTTCACTGACAACTTCATTCTTTCTTAGTCTTTTTTGTGTCTGCGACTTTTTCTTGGAAGAGTGGCCTTTTAGCTGTTGTAGTCTTATCACTTGTATCACCTGTTGAAAAAATATATTTTAGTGAAACTTTATTTAATTAAATTTTTTTACCATCGTTGTGGATTTGGCTATCACATTTTTACCTGCAACTTGATCGGATACTTGTTTTGGTTGCTTTGATCTGGTTTGCATATGCGTGTATGTTGGTGGTGTTGTATCAGTACCTGTACGAAATTTAACATGTAATTTGCAATCTATGATTAAAATTAATGTTTTAGTAGTGGTTTTTTTAAATATGAAAGAAGTGTTACCTGCATGATGTTGCTCTTCCGTCACTTTTTTTGGTGGTACTTGAATACTGTCGGTTTGTGTGGTCTGTGAAATGCACTCACTTATTATTGATGTTTGTGGTTCCATTCCTATAATACCAAAAGAATGTGTCTTATTATACAAAAGTATATGTAATATTTTATTATAAGGTATGCAAGTGTGTGATTTTTGTTACCTTTTGCATACTGTGCTTCTGTTATAGGTAATGTTGCAAGGTAGGTTACAGAAGGGTGTTCTTGTTGCTCTTGAATTGCTTCAATCTGTATGCTTCCAGATGTTCCTTCTTTTGTTGTTGATCCTGTCCAATGGAAAAAAAAAAAGAGAAAAAAAAAAGGAAAAAGAAAAAAAAAATTGTAATTGTTTTTACAAATTATCCTATATTCTACTGCATATGTTTAAGGTATGGTTATGCTTGTAAGTTTTGTACCTGATGGACAGATTTTATGCAAGAACTGTTTGTATACTATATTTTTAGTTGTGTTTGGTGGATGTTCAGGGTGAGGTGTCAAAAGAATTTTTAAACCGTTAGGTGATGTTGCACGGGATAGTGCAACATATAGTTGCCCGTGACTGAAAACTGGTTGTGGAAGGTAGACACCGATTTTGTTGAGAGATTGCCCTTGACTTTTATTGATTGTCATAGCATAGCAGACTTTTACTGGGAATTGTTTGCGTTTGAAAATGAAAGGGTAGTTTGGGTCTTTGTGTGTCAATGGGATTCTTGGAATATATACTTTTTCTCCAATTCTTGTTCATGTAATAATTTCTGCTTCAATAACTTTTGACATAAGGTTTTTGACAATCATCCTTGTGCCATTGCAGAGCCCGCCTGCGAGGTTGACATTTCTGAGTAGCATAATCGGGACTCCAATTTTTAGCTGAAGCTTGTTTGGTGGTAAGCCCGAGAATTTGAAGGTGTTTAGGTATTCTGGTGGGTATAACATCTCAGTTGCGGCTCCATCTCTTCCAACAGGTATTGCTTGTGGTGAAGGGTTAGACAAACTGCCATTTGTGTGCTGCCTTTTTGTTTGGCGTTCTCTTGTGTTAGTAGATAGCTTTTCACATGGTTGTTTTCTTTTACGCCTGCTGGTGGCTTGACGTATGTGATGATTCTGTGTGCTATCATGACCAGGTACACGATATGTGTTTACCAAAAGTTATGTGAATATTAACGACATGAATGTTGTAGCAAGTAGTTAAATGTTTAATCACATTTTATAATGTAGCATGTTTTTTGGTAGTTGTTTTCTTAGTAAGTCTTAATTGTTGAATGTTTAGGGAGAAACTGTAGTTACCTTTTTCATGTTGAGAGAATGTTACTCCAAAAGAAATAGGCGATTCATGGAAAGTGTTGAAAGTGTCGCCATATTGTTGTTTATTAGAGCAGCTCTCGTTGGCAGATGTAGGTGCTAAATAATGATATGGATTCTCTGGTGTAGAATTATTAGGAGAACATGGTAATTCTGCATAAATAAGAAAGTAAATTAGTTTTTATGATAATAATATAATTATATAATTAAAAAATTTTAATGCATAAAAGTAACCTTTTCTTTTTTTTGTGTTCTGGAATCCATGTATATCATATTTGACAGCGACTGTTGTTGTAAGTTTTCAACTCTTTGCAAATTGGTAGTTGGTTGTAGTATGTTTTCTGGGCATGTTACATGAGGCGTAGTACCAAAAACTTGGGGACCTGGGTGTATGCTAGTTACCGTAGATGTTCCTTCATCTGTAGGAGAATAAGGTTTCCCACGGTGGTTTTGCATGCTACCATTTGTTGGTTGACGATAGCGTGCTTTTTTTTGGGCCCAATTTTGTTGCTCTATAGCATTTAACTCGGGTGGAGGTTGCAACTCTAATGTAGGCTCTGATCGTTTAAGTTGTACATATATTTCCCAAATGACTGAAAATCATCTATTATTAAAGATTTTGGGTTTCTAGGCATTTTATGTAGCAAATAATGATATGCATATAATAATATATGTAATTTGTATGTACGCAATGTATGCTATTGGGCAACATTTTTTTGGAATAGTGCATAAGCATGAACATCAGTATACCAAAAACCATATGCATAAATGTAAGTAACAAAAAGAGTGTAAGTTAACTTACCTTGTAATTATACAGCCCAAATTTATCTTTGTATCCTGATTGATATCTACATCAAAAAGGTGACATCTAAATAACAAAAGTGGTGAAAAAGACAACACAAAAGTGGGTACAATGCTGGAATCCTTACTATACCTATGCAAAACAAAGATTCTGATTTTTTGTTTTCTTGTAGATGGCTCCAATAATAGATGAGATAAGATAAACTTTTTGATGGAAGGTTCTGGTTTGTTGTGCATGTGCAGGAACTCATGGACTATATATTTTATAGCGTTAATTCTCAAATGAGGACTTTTTGTGGATTGGAATTCCCACCAATGATTTTTTTAGCTAGCATTCTCAATTTGGTCATGTGCTAATGTGCGATCGTGCGATCCCACCAGTTTCTTGCCAAGTGTCCCAGATAAATAGGACTTGTCCCCCACTATCACTTGTCCTTTACCCCACCCACTATCTCTTGTCCCCCATGTGTCCAGACAAAAATTACTTATTTACCCTTAGTTCTATAAGTCAAATAAATGTGCGATTTTGTATCTATTAAATGTGCGAATGTGCGAATTCGTTTTATTTCCAGATTCAAATGTGCGATTTAAATGAGCGAATGTGCGACTTCGCTTTTATTTCCAGATTCAAGATTTTTTTACCCATCTCTATAAGCCTAGCCACTTATAAGATTATACATCAATTATTATACGATCTTCGATTTTATTTCCACATTTATTCTGAAAAATTATTCTCTAAAAGAACTTTAAATTCACACAAACCTTTATATCTAATAAAATTATCCAACAATCAAATAAAAAATTCTGTCAAGGCCACATAAATCCAAGAAAGCAAGTATACCACAGTGCTTTTGCTACCAACAACAATACCCAGTTCGCATACCAACAACAATACCCAGTTGGTATACCCAGTTCGCAAATGATCTTGTTCTTTGTACCACCATCTTTCCCAGCTCTCTTCTGGTTTCGCAAAAACACCACCATCACACGGATCCGCCATCAACATCGCCACCCTGTGAGTTTGTGACCGCTAGCTCATCTATAAGGTTTTTAGTTTTCTTTTTTGATAGATCTATATATTATACAAGTTTGGAATTGTTTTATTAGATCTACACATATTATTTAGAGTTTTGAATATTTATTTGGAAGTTTTGAAGGTGATTTCTCACGGTATCTATGTTGGCTCGTGGTGGGTATATTTGAGGTGGTGGCTGGCTGGCTGGAATTTTTGGTGGCCAGGCGGTGCTGATGGGTGGTGAATGAGGGAGAAGGAGATGATGAAAGGGATAAGAACAAGGACTGAATTATTGATATTTATTTATATACAAGAGAAGGGTATATTGGTCATTTAATCAAAAATTCAAAGTCAAAGTCCCACCTACCCACTGTACTTTAATATTAAATAAGTGGACACGTGTCGCACATTCAGTGGGATCGCACGATCGCACATTAGCACATGACCAAATTGAGAATGCTAGCTAAAAAAGTCTGTAACACCTAAAATCTGAGAACATGTGAAATGACCAAAATACCCCTGCTTATTTAAAAATTTATTTAAAAGCTTATAAAGTCTCCAAATAAGTCCCAAACTTCAAACAATGCACAAGTTATGATCCAAAATATTTTAACAACTTTAATTAATATGTATGCAAGTGGTAAAATTACCAAATTACCCTCATAGGGCCGATTGACATAGAATTCACATTTAAATGGATTTATTTTGATTTTAAAAGGATATATATAAGGAAAATATATAAGATAATTATCACCAAATCAATTGCCAACCAAATTTTCGAGATTTCTGGTCCCTATCTCCCCATTCACACGGCAATACTCCATTTAAAGTCAAACCATCCCTTTTATTCACAAACCCTAAAGCCGATCCAAAATAAACACACACCAAAAAATTCGTGTAGCCTCCATTCGACTCCCACAAAATCCCTAAGCATTTTTCTGAGATCAAACAACATTCAAGAGGTGCTAGAAAAATACTCTCACGAATTGTTGAAGCCTAGTTCGATCGTGGCATCATTTTTCTTTTATCGAGCACAAAAACAAGGTAATTTTGTTTATACCTCATTCGACCTCCATGAAATTTATTTCTTATTTTTCCTGAGTTTCTCACATGATATAAGACCCACGAAAAATAATTACAAGGTTGCTAGATCGTTGGGGAAGGCGTGAGGATTTTGGTTCGTTTTGCCCTATACGCGTGTACAACAATTCGTACAGCTTGTTCCACACGTCCAACAATTGGTTTGGTATTTTTCTCAGGTCCCTTATACCTTATGATCATCAAATAAAATGGTTGGTTCGATCCATGCATGCTCTATAACGTTTTCATGAATTAAAACCCTAAAAACGTGTAAAATTGTGTAATACACCATACGACTCACAACAATTCTTAATAAAATTTATATACACTTGTTATGATGTAATATAACCTGGAAAATTATTGGAAAGAATTACCATGGCCTAAATCTTGTGTTTCGAATTTATTTTGGTTAATTGGGTTTTAATTAAAACCGCATAAAAGAAAAAGGGGAAAATTCCATACGATCTGGTCTTTGAAGATTAGGGTTTGCTTTTAATGATATTAAATGGCTTTCAATGATTATGTAATGATTAAAATGGATTAGATGGATTAGGGTTTCTATTTCATGTATTTTAGGGTTTATACGATTTGTATAAAAAGTTTTGGGTGAGTTATGTAACTTTTAAAACTTAAGGGTTATTTTTAGAACTTCATTTGGATCATATATAATTCGACAAAAATATAACTTAAGGGTGCTATGTGTAATTTTTGTATTTAAAGGGATTAAAATGTTTATTTAATAAAGTATTATTCGATTTGGAAAATAAATATAAAGTGAGGGACTAAACATGTAATTTCTGGAAAATAGATGGGTCTCGAAGTAAATAATAGTATGAAGGGTAAAGTGTGTAATTTTGAGTATTTGTGGACTTAATATGTAATTATGGTTAATTATGTAAATCGATTTATAAGGTAATAAGTACAAGGACTAAAAATGTAATTTACCGAAAGTTTAAGGGCTGTTTGTAACATAATAATATTGAGGATTACTTTCTGTAATTTGAAGGAATAAAAGGACTTGATGTGTAATAATCTTGTGAAGGTTTATTTGTAAATTATATAAGTATAAGGTTTAATTTGTAATTAATTTATTTAAAAGGGTGTAAATCGTAAATTACGAAACTTGAAGACTAAATGTGTAATTCTGGAAAGTATAAGTGTTTGAATGGTAAAATGATGATAATTTTAATGTGGACCTTTAACTTTGGTAAATTTACACTTATAACCTTGAACTATGAAAACTTGTCATAACTAACCCTGAACTTGTGTAACTTGTTAAAATGAATGTTACCTCCATAATAAGCCAATTAAAGACTTGACTGGAATTGTATCACTTGAATCTTGCTAAATATGGTAACTTACTAATTATGGAAACCTGCTAAAAATAGAAAGTTACTAAAATAGAAGTTACTTATAATGGGAAGATAACTGAAACCCCTTTCGTATTTCTGTCTTCTACTCCTTAGGTTCGAGGAGGAAGTGATTTGATTTCCTGTCAGTCGTTTCTATTTTGTGTGCTTGCATTGGAATAAGGTACAGATATTCTGCTCTTCTTGTAAGGAGCCTTCGTTTCTTTTGATTTCTGATTTTGACTTGTTTAGGATTTCCCAAGCCATTGCTATGTTCCCTTGTTCTGTGAACCTTGCTTTTATTTCCGTGTATTGTGAACCTTTGATAAGATTCCCTTGACTTGAACCTTTACTCGAAACCTTGTCTCGAACCCTGTTACGTTTCCTCAATACTTGACATGACCTATGCATAACCCGGTAACCTGAATATTTAGGACCCTGAAATTACTTAAAGGTGCATAGGATTTTAAAACCTTTTCATATATAACTTTTGAATATTTTCTTAAGAGACTTTTATTATGAAACTGTTCTAACGATCATTTTATTAAAACCATGTAAAAAGGATTTCTTATAATAAACCATTATGAACCTTCGAGTATTTGACCTTTTTGATGTGGACCACCTGATAATGAACCCCAGCATTTATCTCCTGTCTTGAACCCTGATATGATAACTGATACATGATACCCGAGACTTGATACTTGACCTTGACCCACAGTTTGAGACTACGAGCCATCCACTAGACATGAGGGTTTCATGTCCATGTCTGTGATGCACCACCGGCATGACTAGTGTGTAGCCCTAGTGATTTGGTTACACCGTCCCCGACCTGATTTGATTGTTATGTAGAGAAGACCCTGTGGCCTGCGGGGGCGCATGGATGCATCCTAGACCTGTCCTGATTTATTTCCTGTTATATCCTGGTGACTGACGGGTGTGTGCGATACACGTCTTTCACAACCCCTGGGAGCTTGCAACTCCAACCCTAGAGGTATCCCCTCACCCTGTACCTGGTATGCTGAGGTCACCCCTCCATACACCCTGATATATGATATGATTTGATTTGATATGTATGGGCTCGTAGAGGATTTCTGTTCTCCTGAAACCTTGTAACCTGATGACCTGATACTTGACTTGACATTTGACCTGACTTGATTTGACTTGGGATTGTGGTGGGTTCTAGTTTCATTCACATTACATTATAACCATTCTTGACCAGTTGATATATATGCGTAACTCTTTTATATTCTTTCCTGACTCTTGTTACATCTGGTATTATTTCTTTTACTTTACTATTTCCGTTACTATTGTTTGTTTCCGTTATATCTGTTCACTGAGCTCTCGTAGCTCAGCCGCATTTCCTTTTCCTGCGGCAGGTATCTAAGCTAGGAGCTGGGGCTTTTGCTTTGGGATGAGAGTTAGAGCTTTTGTTGGAGCTTTTACCTTAGATGACCACCCTATGTTATGACTTTGGATTTTGATTATGTCTTTATTTCCCTTTGGATTATTTTCTTCATCATTGAACTTATGTACCTTGACTTAAGCCGTTTTGGCTTGGCTTTTCCGTAATGAATTATGTTTAAGACTTCCGCTGTGTATGATATTATGTATGTATGTTCTGATATGTCACCATCCTTGTGGCACTTCTACCCTTGTCGGGTTGGGGTGTTACAAAGTCATTGGTGGGAATTCCAATCCACAAAAAGTCCTCATTTGAGAATTAACGCTATTTTATATTTGGAGAAACTACACAGGTGGCAAGACATATCAAATACTTGCTGTAACAGTAGCCTGCTGCAGAACATAGTGGTAGAGTATACATTTTGGGGTGATTAAGTGCAAACACTTGTAATAACAGTATGCTCCCATATTTTTAACCACATGTTTTGTCATTAGTGAAGTGTAATTATTTTTGTAAACCCATGAACAGTGGGAATAACAGTAAAGTCCCACATTTTTCACCACATGAGTTATCATTAGTCTATTGTAATTGTTTCCTTAAGCACATGAACAGTGCAAATAACAGTAACACCACAGTTTTTGGCCACATATTTGGTGATTATGCTGTTGTAATATCGTTCTTAGCC
The DNA here is from genome assembly GCA_030686995.1 of Artemisia argyi. Taxonomy (NCBI): domain Eukaryota; kingdom Viridiplantae; phylum Streptophyta; class Magnoliopsida; order Asterales; family Asteraceae; genus Artemisia; species Artemisia argyi. The sequence goes on along the minus strand of CM060698.1, from coordinate 101,248,273 downwards.
CACAGTTCCTTGCAGCCCACATTCCTGGGATTTAGATATATAGGATAATGTATTTGCAAACTAGTCCTTGTGGTATTAGTTAATGTGTGTTATCTATCTTTTAAGATTTGTAAAAAAAAAAACACAATTAGCCCATACACTCATTATACTAGTATATATTTTAACTCCGTTAACATCATGTTCCTTACTACCGTTAATACTTTTTGTTAAACAAAAACATATTATTAGTAATGCTGTGAAATTTATTTGAATTAAAACAATGAAGATGTATTTACATGAATAATTAAAATAGGAATGATAAGAAATAACCACAACCACACATTTCAGATGCACCTACAAAAGTAGATGCATCTTCCTTCAAATTTTCCCTCCTAATTTGAAATGTGTGGCTATAAAAACTTCTTACCCTTCTTATTTTAATTATTCTTCTTACTTGATCCCTTCCCACTGGCAATATATATATATATATATATATATATATATATATATATATATATATATATATATATATATATATATATATATATATGGGCTTTATTTTCAGAACCCTGTTAAGTGCGAGAACTGCGAGAACTCTTCTAGACCAATAAGATTTTTTTTTAATATTAAAGATTATTAGTTAATCATAAGGGTATTTTAGTAAAAAACAATTTCTATATTATTTTCGAATTTTTTATTAAATCCTATTTCAAAATATTCCTAAATTTTCGGATTTTTTTTTAACGTAATCCAGAATATTACAAGAACATATGTGTTTTTTTATCTTTATCTTTTTTTTAAAAAAAAATCAGGTGCATGCATATTTTTTAAATGATGTAAATTTAAATGTGTTTCTATAATGTAATTGTTCACACTTTTTTTTTATCAACATATCAATATTTTTGCCTAACCATTACTTTTTAAGAAGTTTGAAACACAAATCAAAGAAAATAAATCATTATAAAAGAAAAAAATAAGATTCATATACTTAAATGTTACATTTCACTTAATTAAAAGAACATAAAACACGTATGCAATAATCGTATATCTTCAAAAATCACAAATTATCTTCATGTATATTTTTGTTCATCCACTTCTCGGTCTTCAATGATATCGTCATCTTCATCAATCTGAAACAAGCATGCACAAAAACAATTAAATCATAAACAAATAAGAAATAAAAAATAATCCTAACAACTATCATAACGCATATGCACAATCTTGTATATATCAAACATATTTTTAATCATAAACAAATATATAAAACAATCATCAAACACATATGCGCACTCTTTCAAGGATTTTTTTGCCAACAATAAAAACATACATGTACCATTTCATTGATTTTATACAGTATTAACCTTGAAACACATATGCACCATTTCACTAATTAGTAAATATAACATTTACCAGGATATGCTTTAGCCATTTGCTACTTCCACACTTTGCGGTACATACCATTGAGCATACATTACTTCCCAAAATTGCTTCCCTTCCACATATTTGATCTTGCTACAGTTGTTTGTGTGTGGGTGTACAGGAAAACCTACAGTGAATTCCTACCCATCAACCTTCTTCTCCCACTCTCTCACATATAACAAAACGCCTCCATTCTCCTTTCCGATGATTCTCGCAGATTATGCAAGCTAAAAACACACACACACACATGCACTAGGTGCGGTCTCATTTTGTGATACAGAAAAAAAATTACAGCGTGATTGTTTTAAGAAGATTTGGATTTGTTATTGTATTTTCGCTGTTTTTTTTTTCCTGCTATTCATAAGTTCCTGATGTTACATCTAGGGTTTTAATTGATTAAATTGTGATTAATATTATTGTCGCCCTTTATGCAAGTAGATTAGGGTTTTTAATTTTAGGGTTGCGCCTTTGTTTGATGGTAGTGGTTTTAGTGGTAGGATGCTTAATGATCCAAGAAGTAGTTCGTATTGTTGGGGGTTTGGTTGCCGCTACTTTTGCTGCTGACTACTTCTTGGGCTTAATAAGCTTTAAATAAAGAAGGTATTATTATAACAATTAGGGGTGGTTTCATTGATCTGTTAAAAGATATGTAATGATGTTTCAGTTGATGATTTTGAGGGTTAATGGTTATTTTAACTTTTTCTGTGATTAAAATTGTTTTCTTAAATCACTTTGTGTGGTCTATTTGATTAGTTGATTTCTAGGCTCTGATTTATAGTTTGGTTAAAGGATGTATTTTTGACTGATTGATTTGGATTTCTTATGTTAATGTTGTCTATGATGAGTATCATTTGTGATTAGGTTGGTGGTCATTTTGAGAGTTGAGTTCTCAGTTGCTTTTCCTTAGCTTTTTTATGGCTCTTTTATGAAGATGTGCTTCCTTTTTTACACCAGCTTCTAACTTTTGTTGCCTTTTTCTTCCCCCCTTTTTCCTATCTGTTTGCAATTCATCATTTGAAAATGCATTTGTTGCTCATGATAACTAATTACGGAGTATAAACTGTTAGTGATTGTTCTTTGCTTAACTTTTTCTTTTCATCTCATCGGTCTTCGTGTTGCTCTTTCTGATTATGAAACAAAAATTTTAAATTGATACTCAAAATATTGACATCCCAGTCCCTCAAAACCCACAACTATCCAATGCCACCCCTATACATGGTTGTGCCAACTATGAGATGCAAGATAGCATTAGACAGAACGTGTCTCATTCTCAGTCAGTTACACCGCGTTATTTTAATACCGCTGATGATCCTCCCCTGAGACCAAACGTTGGTTCATCCGAAGGTTAGTTCATTCTACATTCTCCATGCACTTATGATTGCTGCTGTTTATGACATCCACAAGTCACCGTGCTAATTTTTTTGCCTCATTTTTGCAGATGCTTTTCAGCAACAGAATTGGAGTAGCACAGACCGTCAGCTTCGTATCACCATACTGGTAGTCTCAGTCAGCCGGCAGCACCATTGGCCAATTTTTTTTAGTCCTCGGCGCCTGGAACGGTCTAATTTACCCGATAAATTTGGTTAGTGTTTATTGAATCGTGGTTAACTTATTAACAAAGTTTCTATCCTTATAGTGATGACGGCAATTGTACAAGCTGATATTGATATACCTTTTTTCAAAATGCAGCCACGCCTACGCGCAAAAGGCAACGGAGGGCCAAAAATGCTCACCATGATGCAACCACCAGTGCCATGTGTCCTGTTGCCACCAGTAGTTTGCAACGTGATTCAGGGAGATCCGTGCTACTGCAAATGAAAATGACTTAATCGATAATGTACCTAAAGGTATTAGAATACACTCTGTTCTAAAAGAAGTTTACCTTTTAATTTAACCACCTGCTTCTCGCCTAAATGTATTTGATACAAAAAAGTAATAACCAACGCTTTCCTTTTGTCTTATTCACAACATCGAACACAATATTTGTGCACCAAAGTCAACAGAGTGAACCATCAGGAGGTGAGGCTGATGAATGCAACAACATTCTCCCAAGGGTAGTTTCCAAAACAGTATGGACCATCATGTCTTTCCTATTGGTCAAGAGTTTATGTGTGGTGTAACTCAACATAGGCCTGTTAATTCTCTTTCAAGACAATTACAACTTTAAATTACCAGTCAATTTGTTGTCTAATATTTTATGTAACAACAGTGGTTTTGGCAGGTCAGTTTGACTGATAGTATTGACTCGGTTGACGTTTGTTTGGTGTGTCTTAGGTGATTGAAGTGATATAAGTGTGATATATGTGAGTTTTAGCACTAAATCCCTTTGTGTGGTGTTGTTTTTGTGAGTGAGTAATGTTGATTATTTGAGAAAGTTCATTTTGATCGTCCTTGTGGTGTAGAAATGACTTGTGAAGTTTTGGTGTTTTTGTGTTTTTGCGTAACGAGTCTTCGTTCAAGTTATTGAGCGTTAGTAAGTTACGGGAATGTTGTTTTAGTGAAGAAATGCTTATGGAGTGTGTGAAAATCTATTTTTGGAAACTTTATTTTGAAAATGATTATTTTCCTGTTTATCGTAAAATTAAGGTTTATCGCGAAAGACGTTAGGTTTCGATATGGGAATACATAAAATATGAAAAGTATGAGGTTTTGAGTGTAATAAATAAATTTAATAAAATATATATATATATATATATATATATATATATATATATATATATATATATATATATATATATATATATATATATGTGTGTGTGTGTGTGTGTGTGTGTATAAGAAAAATCGGTTGGGAGAAGATAAGGGGAAAAAGGAAACCCAATTGTAGCCCAATTACAACTCTAAGTTAGGTAATTATCCACTAAATAATTATAAATACAAAATCAAAACTTCCCTACCCATTTTTCCTGCAAATAAAGTCGACACAAGGGAGGAACAAGAAGAAAAAAATTAGGTTTTCATAATTGTCTAGCAATAATCAAGAATCAAGGTAAAATCTTTAACCCTTACGTGTGATTAATTAATTATTGTTATGATTCATGTAATATTTAATATGATGGAATCTAGGGTTTATATACTTCTGTAAATTATTGAAGTAAAACATGTTAGGATGATTAGATGTCAATAATATGGTTAATGGTTAAGGGAATTGAGTGTTAAACGCGTTAGATTCTGTGTTAGGGTTTGGACAGAAAACTATGGCTGTAAAGATGTGAGTGTAAATAACAGATGGTGAGGAGTTAAGTCACGAATTTTAGGTCTAAATTGAAGTATAATGAAAGAGCTTTCCAAAAAGTCCAGCCACGATCGATTTTAAGGTCGGGAAGTCGGTCTTTTGATTTTTCTTTGTTAAGGTGTCAAAGCTGTCAAACCGGGACAGATTTTGGGTAAAAGTTTGAGGGTGTCATGTGGTTGTAAAAGTGGTATTTTGACTAGGCCTTCTGGAATAGTTAAGTATTAGGTTATATTAGACTACCACGGAGAGGATTCGCGATAAAAACTTGTGGAAGTATTTTATGGAAATCAAAACTTTTTGGTGTGCGTTCAGATCCGAATTTGAGTAGTTGACAAGTTTGAATTTATTATGAGTATTTGTGTGTGTTATTGGTCCATGGCCTTCTGGGATTAGCTTCTATGCTTATGAGAGACCATGGTGATTTTTTGGTGTGAGTTTTTTAGCTTTATTTGTCGTGATTTTATGTGGGCGAATGTACCCAAAAATTATGCGTTTTCTGATTTTAAGAGTGCAAGGGATTTAGTGAGTATTAAGTTATGGTGGTGGTTAGTATGGTGTCTAGGAGATCCATGGTGGGTCATATGAGTCTTAGACATCCATCATATGTGTATTACATGGGTTGTAGCTTTTAGCTTGACCTTGTGTAATGTGGATTATTTTTGTGTGCTATAGATTGTGAGTTGTTTTTGTGGAAGCTGCGGAGTTTAAGGTGAGTTCATAGTCCCATATTTTTACTTTGTTTTTAAACTTGGGATGGGAAGGATGCTTGTCTTAAATGATTTGAGTTACTGTGATTATGTGTGGTTTAAAAGCTTGGACTTATAATGTTATCGTAATAATGTTATGTGGTACATGAAAGTGTGATTCCGATTAGGTTAGCGACCTAATTGATGTTGTGTGATATGTGATTCCGATTAGGTTAGCGACCTAATTGATGTTGTGTGATATGTGATTCCGATTAGGTTAGTGACCTAATTGATGCTGTGTGATTTCCAATTGGGAGGATGCTTATCTTGTTGCTTGCGTATGCGACCCAATTGATGATGTGATTTGGAGCGGGGGTCACGTTCCGGCCCGATGGTTGCCTTTTTGTGTGATGATTGGTTTATGGATACATGTAGCTTGTATGATAACTTTATTTATTTGTCCAGCTATGTTTTATGATCACAGTAAACTGGTTGCCTTGAGAGTGTATGTGTGTCTTAAACCTATGAATCTCACCAACGTAATGTTCACATTTTAAGCATCATTTTCAGGTGAGCATTCTAAGGCTATGATAGAAGGAAGTGATTAGACGAGACCTTAGTTGCTTTGGAAGTGGTTTATCTATGCGTTTGGAGTTTATCATGTTGTTTCCTTTCGGGTATTGTTATGACACTTTGTGTCTATACTTTGCCATTTTTATTGCATGTAGTTATTCTCTATATAGACACCATGTGTTGTGATGATATCCATGAAGTTACACCCTCGCGTTTCCGCCTTGGCGAGGTGTGACATTTTAACACCAAGTTAATTACACACAACATTTAATTACCTTTTGACAATGTTTTCCCGTGACAACAGGAATGCCTGCACATGATGTCGATGAATCAAGTTCTATAAATAATAACAGACAAGTTAAAAAAAACTAGGAGAAGAAGTGACGCAACGACAAGCGTGCCCGTCAAACTCCCCAATGTAAGTATTTATTATGTGATTTCTATTTCTCCTGAAACTGTGCAGTTGAAAAGAGGAGTGGATATAGTCGTGGGAGCAGTCGGTCGTGTAAAGGTATTAGTTTTTTTGTGAAGACTCAATTTTTATGTCAGTAATATCATTTAGAACCAGCATATCAAATGGCCTTTAGTTTAATGGTATAATGAGTTCACAGAAGCCCGTAAATTCATAGTTCAGGTAAGCTTTGTATGTGCATCAGTGTATTAATTTGTTGCTGATTCAGTTTAAAGTAGAACTGAAACTGATATATCCACAGTGAACTTATCATGTAATATGATAATATGTAGGATCACATAGAGAGGAGAAATCTTTATTTCAGTTCATTGAAAGTACGGATCCTTGATGAAGCATTTGAACATATCGGACGGATCGTTACAAGTTGGGAATAGAGGGCATTTGAACATTTGGACGGATCCTTGATGAAGAATGTGTCTATGTGATAGTATGGTTGTGTCTATGTGATAGTATGGTTTACTGTTGTTAAACAACCTTAAGTTATTTTTTATTTTATTTTTTTTTGTGTTAAAACTAAGCAAGTAGTGTGGCGTGAAAATTTTCGGGTAAGCTTGACATCGACTCATTATCACAAACGTCCAAAGCTTCGGATAATCTTCAAATGAAAGTATATACAAATGTGATATGTTGTCCTGGGGTATGCGGCACGTAATTAGAATTTTGCTTAAATGATTTTCATTTTATCCTTTATTTCTTTCTTTCTTTCTCTTTTTTTTAGATGCCTAGCCTGTCGTCACTATTGTAACACACTAACAGAGTTATTGATTAGAGGACCAAACTCATTATAGTGGATCAAAAATTGGGTGTAATCTCATTTTGGTTTTCATGATTTCGGTTCTGTTTAATAGATTAAGTAGTGCGTTTCGATTATAGGTTTGTCGAACAGGCTGCAAGGTGTTTCTATGTGATATGTATTCCGTTAATTTGGTTATTAACATGTCTGCTACTAATTCCTTTTTGTGTAGTCAAGTCGGAGTAACAAGTATTTTCATCATAGGAAGCGCAACAAGTCGAAGTCATTCAGTTCAGCGGCAATTTAAGGTAAAGCATTTTTTCCCATACTACAAACTAAATTAATGATCCATGCATTATGCATCCGATATAAAACAGAACGACAACGGCATGTGTGTATTTGATATGGATTTTTATTCGTCTTGAGTAATATGGTAGCAACTTCGGATTTTGCCCATTTTTTTCATCAACTGTGCAAAGCCGGAACTTGCTATTTGCTAATTATCACTAAAAAAAAGTAACCATACCACATGAAAACACTCAAATGCAGCCCATTATGTTAGTTGTGGTGAAGTGTTCTGTGTTAATGCAAAGTGACTTTATTACAGGTGGAGAAGTAGTTCCTGTCCACATTGGTGCTCATGCAAGTCAGCTTCCACCTGAATTCTTGCATCGGTTTGCTGCTAAGAAGCTGGTCATCGGCTTTGACTGTCAGGGCTTAGTTAAGTTCTTTTGTAATCAAATGTAAACTCATATAAAAAACACAATACCAAACACCCCTTTCCTATGTTGCATCTGTTTGCAGGAAACATTATATGACAATGTAAACTCGGTTGGTTTAGGTAACTTCTTTTGTAATCAAATGCAAACGCATAAAATATATGGCTTCAACTTCGAACCTCTTTTTTTGGGCTAACTACCATATGGAAACACCCCGCCGCAACGCGCGGGCTATCATCCTCGTTATAATTAACCTTGAAACACATATGCACCATTTCACTAATTATAATTAACCTTGAAACACATATGCACACACTTTTATTGATTTATATCAGCTATAAAACACATATGCACCATTTTAATTGATTTTTTTTACCAATAAACACATATGTACCATTCCTTAAAACATTTATGCACCGTACCTCAAAACATGTATGCACCTGAAAACATGTGTGCACCGTACCTTAAAACATGTATGCACCTTAAAACATGTATGTTTTTTTTTAGCCTGTTAAGATATACTACTACAGTAGCCTGTTATGGCTTATGCCTAGCAAGTTTATACAAGCCTTATAGCAATATATAATATACGACAATATATGATGCTAAACAGATGAATCCGACTATTCAAACAATGTGCTAGTGGAAAAAACGGGTGTGACCCATACCATTATCTTTTGATAAGAACATGTTGGTAAACCCTTTTTAATTGATTCTATACCATGTCGTAAACCTGACAACTAGCATAAGCACAATCTAATACGTATGCTCAATTTAAATCGTATATAATTTTCAACATCAACATCTATTGAAGTGTGCAAATATAACTGGATATGCTATTACACATAACCGGTTAAAATTTTAGATCTTAATTCACACAATAATAAATCATGTTGATACTAAACACTTATGTTCATCAATGAAAATTATGAAATGCATAAGAACACACTACGGACTATCCTACCACTAACCTATCAAAACAAATCGATCCAAACAACTGGTTAAACAAAAAAGCAGTCATCATCATCTAAAATACAATTAAAAACCATCAATAATGTAAAAGAAACATAAAAACGTCGTTATGCCCGTACACCTTATTTACATCATCAACTATCTTAGTCATCTCTTTTTAATTATTTTATTCAACCACCAATATATGCAACAACAGTGGTGGTTTTGTAAAGTTCAAAACAAGAAAAGAAGCTTGAACTATCACACAAAACCAAAACACAATTTATACATCAGATTTCATTAACAAAAAAAGGGAAAAGAAAAAATATATAAAAGATTTTATACAACTTGTCATCTTGTTGTTTGACACAACACTCAACGATTTAATTATAAAATATAAAAAAGATTTTATACCTAAGAACATGTGTACTACGTGATTTTTAAAAAAATACAATACAAAAAGAATTTTCTATAAACAAAAGACAAACATACATTAAAAAAATAAATAACAACCTCCATTACCGGATCTTTAAAAAAAAATGCCATTAATTAAGTCAAGAAATAGAAAATTTTATTATTACCTTTAAAAAATAGAATTTCAATGGATCTACAAAGGTTTTCGTATGATTTTCGTTGATGGTAGGAGGGCGTTGTGGATCTGGTTCATCTTTTTTGTTGTTGCTGGCGAAGATTATTGTGGTGGCTGAGAAAATTGATGTAGGGTTTGAGAAGGAGATGTGAGAGAGAGAAAGTCATACACATATGTGATTAACTAATCCTAAAAACGTGGGACAGATTTTAGAAAACAATAATTTTGAAATTCCTTTAATGCCCCTAACGTATTTTAAAAAGTTTACCAAACATTCCTTTTAATTACATTAATTACACTAATTGCACAAGTCATCTCATCCATTGATCTTATCATCCTATGGTCCAAAGGTGTAACACCCCCAAAATTTGGTATAGCGGAAGACTCAACAAGCTTTCGGGGTGCTACGGGGATTGGTATCCAAACACAAGACATAAAAGAACGAGATAAAGTAAACATAATAAAGTACAACCACACGGGGTTTTAAAGTTTACATTATCCCAAAATCATCCAAAGTCAGACCCAAAAGAAATAAATATAGGTCCACAATAGTTATCAGAGTTTTAGAAAATATAGATCCATAACCGGTGCCAAATGCCAAGCCTCCAATCCCAAGCATCCGCAGAGCATCACTTAATTACCTGAGAAAACGTGCTAAAAGTCAGCTTTCGCTGGTGAGATCATAGGTTTAGATTCATAATTCAATATAGTGGACATATACGCAAAACGCTTGCTAGCTAGACTAGGCCTCAATCATCCAATCAAAATATCCAACCAAAATATTCCAACCAAAACAAATCATCCCTATAGGTGCACGCTATAGCTCAAATCAATCCAATCAATAGCTTACCTAGCTCAAGTCTAGGCCTCGCTCTATAACCAATCCAATAGCTTACCTAGTTCGGGACCAGGCCTCGCTCAACAACTAAATCAATAGCTTACCTAGTTCGGGACTAGGCCTCGCTTAATCCTACCTAGTTCTATAAGCATAGCAAGTTTTGAAATAAATAAATAAAGCGATAATAGTCCACATAAAACATTTGCACGTTTCTCACCCCAAGTATTGAAAACATAGTTCAAGAGAAAAAAGTGGGGCTATGACTCACCTCAAGTCCAGAAATCCTCAAAAGAAACGATAGAATAAAGACGTAAGTAATCTCAAGCAACTCACGTAATGGCGACTACAGACTCGGCACTTCCTAACAATATCAAACCCGTTCAGAAATCATTTCCTCAAAATCAAATATTCCCATTCCCAAACGTATTCCATTTTACTTTCCAAAAATATCCATTTCTCGAATTAACTTCATATTCATTTGAAATTCGACGTTTGGTATCCATACGGGTGGAGGGTCGACACAGCTCAAACCAAAAAGCCACAACAAAGAACAATAATAAGACAACTATAGGTCTAATGTTAGCCCAACATATTATTTAAATAATTATCGAAGCTTATTAAATCCGTCGATTTGATAATCTCCCATACTTATTTACGTAATATATTGTTCCAAAATTATACCCAACCTAAAGCACATTGCACATAAGTTTCTATTTGGTATCTGTCGTAGTCCAATGAATTCCCTATATATATCGTCGAATCGGCCAAATTCCACGAGACATATAGTAATTTATTACCCTAAAATATATACCACATCCTATGGGCGTCGTGGGATACGATGCCCATTAATATACTCATTTTATATCGTCAAATAACTCGATCTAGAATAAGTCATTCGATATATAAAATGTTTATATTAATCGTCATATATCCGTGACAACGCAAATTCACATTATAAAGCCCACTTGGACTTTAAAGACCCACAATTCGTATAACTCAATAAGTTTCTAATTTATAAACAAAATCACATTTTTAATTATTAGTTACCCGACTTATATTTCGCCATTATTTATATAGTTATTATTTATAATAATATCCCGACATTTATTACACTATTTGCATAGTATAATAACTATCGTTTTATTATTAATATACGCATATATATATATATATATATATATATATATATATATATATATATATATATATATGAGTAAATTACACCATTCGTCCTTGTGGTTTGCGTTGACCGTAGCCGTTCGTCCTTTGACCAAAAAAACTGCACCGTTAATCCTTAACGGGCATACGTTAGGCGCCATTAGTCCCTCCATCACTAACGCTCGTTAAGTGTTGTTACATTTTAAGTCCTATGATAGTATACTGACCAAAAGGACGAACCGTGCAATTTTTTTTTTTTTTTTTTTTTAATATGTTAGTAAGTTCCGTTTTCGTCTGTTTTTTTTGTTTTCGTCCGTTTTTTTACGTTTTCGTCCCTTTTTTTACGTTTTCGTCTTTTTTTTTTCCGTTTTTTTACGTTTTCGTCCGCTTTTTTACGTTTTCGTCCATTTTTTTACGTTTTCGTCCGTTTTTTTTCGTTTTCGTCTGTTTTTTTACGTTTTCCTCCGTTTTTTTACGTTTTCGTCCCTTTTTTTACGTTTTCGTCCATTTTTTTCGCTTTCGTCTGTTTTTTTACGTTTTCCTCCGTTTTTTTACGTTTTCGTCCCTTTTTTTACGTTTTCGTCCATTTTTTTCGCTTTCGTCTGTTTTTTTACGTTTTCCTCCGTTTTTTTTACGTTTTCCTCTGTTTTTTTACGTTTTCGTCCGCTTTTTTACGTTTTCGTCCGTTTTTTTACGTTTTCGTCCGTTTTTTTCGCTTTCGTCTGTTTTTTTACGTTTTCCTCCGTTTTTTTTTACGTTTTCCTCTGTTTTTTTTACGTTTTCGTCCGTTTTTTACGTTTTCGTCTGTTTTTTTACGTTTTCGTCTGTTTTTTTACGTTTTCGTCCGTTGTTTTACGTTTTCGTCCATTTTTTTCGCTTTCGTTTTTTTTTAACGTTTTCCTCTGTTTTTTTTACGTTTTCCTCTGTTTTTTTACGTTTTCGTCCGTTTTTTTACGTTTTCGTCCCTTTTTTGTACGTTTTCCTCCGTTTTTTTTACGTTTTCGTCTATTTTTTTACGTAAAAAATGGGACGAAAACGTAAAAAAAGGGACGAAAACGTACAAAAACGGACGAAAACGTAAAAAAACAGACGAAAACGTAAAAAAAAACGGACGAAAACGTAAAAAAAAAGGGACGAAAACGTAAAAAAATGGACGAAAACGTAAAAAAAACAGAGGAAACGTAAAAAAAACAGAGGAAAACGTAAAAAAAACAGATGAAAGCGAAAAAAATGGACGAAAACGTAAAACAACGGACGAAAACGTAAAAAAACAAACGAAAACGTAAAAAAACAGACGAAAACGTAAAAATCGGACGAAAACGTAAAAAAACAAACGAAAACGTAAAAAAACAGACGAAAACGTAAAAAACGGACGAAAACGTAAAAAATGGACGAAAACGTAAAAAAACAGAGGAAAACGTAAAAAACAACGGAGGAAAACGTAAAAAAACAGACAAAAGCGAAAAAAACGGACGAAAACGTAAAAAAACGGACGAAAACGTAAAAAAGCGGACGAAAACGTAAAAAAACAGAGGAAAACGTAAAAAAAAACGGAGGAAAACGTAAAAAAACAGACGAAAGCGATTAAAATGGACGAAAACGTAAAAAAACGGACGAAAACGTAAAAAGCGGAGGAAAACGTAAAAAAACAGACGAAAACGAAAAAAAACGGACGAAAACGTAAAAAAATAGACGAAAACGTAAAAAAGCGGACGAAAACGTAAAAAAACGGAGGAAAACGTAAAAAAAAAAGACGAAAACGTAAAAAAAGGGACGAAAACGTAAAAAAAACGGACGAAAACAAAAAAAAAACGGACGAAAACGGAACTTACTAACATATTAAAAAAAAATAATAAATAAAAAAAAAAAAAAAAAAAAAAAATTGCACGGTTCGTCCTTTTGGTCAGTATACCATCATAGGACTTAAAATGTAACAACACTTAACGAGCGTTAGTGATGGAGGGACTAATGGCGCCTAACGTATGCCAGTTAAGGATTAACGGTGCAGTTTTTTTGGTCAAAGGACGAACGGCTGCGGTCAACGCAAACCACAAGGACGAATGGTGTAATTTACTCTATATATATATATATATATATATATATATATATATATATATATATATATATATATATATATATATATATATATATATATACGTTTAACACGTCTATATACGTATATAAACGATTATATTCTTAATAATATTATTAGGAGTATTATTTTTAGTATCGACTTTCAAATATTTATCGAGTCATAGAATTTGGTCACATGCCCGAGTCATGACCCTCGGCTCATAGTCCAAGTCCAAAGTAATAAGAATCAAGTCACAAATAAATATATCAACTCCGTCCAAACAATCCCATATCCACGTGCTACAACATGAGGGTCCGACTACGGCACCCTACTAACCTATCTCCGTCATCTAATTGACCGTCTCACAATCGGTCCCCAATTCCATACTCGTCAACACATCTCCAAATCAAAATACAAGTAAACCAATGTCCAAAAGCTTCGGTCCAACATATGCCACAACATGAAATATTAACACAATATTAACCAAAACCAAATATACCAATATTACGGGTCGACCTACCAAGTCAAACCCGGGTCAACTACGAGACCACAAATCATAAGAATTCAACCTCACCCGAGACCTTTTGGTCTCGGCTAGCTCTAAAGAGCCTCTCGACCCAAAACAGCCCGCGAAGGGGGGGGGGGGGTGTCGGCCGAGAATCAAAACAACAACAACAAGTCGAGAGCCACAAATCAACCAAAACATCAATTAGCAATTAACCAATCACCAAGAATCAATAACCATCGGACCATAACACCTCCAAGACTCTCAATCGAGTCGAGGAGTGATCACACCGAGACCTTGGGTCTCGGTCGAGCTCAATACGAGCCACAACCCAAACCAAACGCATCCAAAATCCAAATCCGAGCATCAATAAATCAAGAATCGACCCCCATGGATACCAAACTCATTTTTATATCAAAACCCATTTTCATTTCGAATTTTAACATCCCAAAATACCAAGATTCAACTCGGGTTCGACTCAAAATAGTCAAACCCGACACAAAACTCACGTTTTCTCACCTTCAAATCGAATGATAACCAAGAAAAATGATGGTGTGGTGGCGTGTGGTGTGTGGTGCGGCGGTATCACTAAAAAAATGGAGGGGAGAGGCGCGTGTTTCACACCACAAGAACAAGGAGATGATGGTGAGTATTTTGGTGGTGGTGGTGTTGTGTGGAAGTCGGCGGTGGTGGTGTTTTGAGGGTGGCAGCCGGCGGCTAGGATGAGGGAGGAGAAAGAGAGGTGGGTGTGGTGATAGTATGTGAGGGTTAGGGTTAGGGAAGGGGTATTATACCCGAATTTTGCACATAGGTCCCTCAAGTTTCACTTTTCCAAAACTAGCCACAAATACTTTAATAATTAGTGAACTCTTTTTAATCGGTTTTCCCGTAACACGATACTCGTTCATAAAAGTATTAAATTTTCGCCAAACATATTCGTACAGGTCATAAATGATTTTCCCAACAACATTTCCCGAAATATATAGATATGTATGAAAGACATAATATTTATTTAACGGTGAATCGCTACCGTTTTGTAAAAGATTAAAATTCGTTAGGTTAATCTAGTGCCGGAGTCAATGTAGTGCCAAAGTAACGATCATAAAATAAATCATCACGACCGAATCAACCAAACCATAAATAAATAACCAAATCTCATAAACATCGTACGATTAAAAATCAAGTACCAAGGTTCGTAAAATATCTCGTCACAATAAACTTTCAAAAATTCCAAATTTATCATTTTTAATGTAATGCGGGTTTTATAAATGGCTCCCTATTTTGCCAGTTGTCACAAAAGGGAGTTCTCGTAGTTCTCGCACTTAACAGAGTTCTGAAAATAAAGTTACACTATATATATATATATATATATATATATATATATATATATATATATATATATATATATATATATATATATATATATATCTCTTAAATATTTACTCTTCGGTGGTGTTCGAACTTGATTTAATTGAAAAAAAAATTAAATCCATAAAATTACATGAAAGTTGTTTGTTTATGACTTAATAAATATTTTTAACATGACTTATTAAAAATTGAAACAAAGAAGCCCTTCTATATATATAATCTTTTATTAGTTATGCTTTTATGTTTTACATAACTTAAACGACAATTTTATTTAGTAACTATAAAATGAATATTTGCACCGCTACAACGCCACGATCATATATATTGTTATCTACCTAAAGGCTTGTGTCTCAATGGTACCCCTTGTTGTGTGAGAAGTTCCCCAATCAAATGATTGCGGGTTTAAGTTCTACTTAATACATGTGAGATAGCATGTTGTTGTATATTGTGTGATAGTTAGTTGTCGTTCTAAAAATAATAATAAAAAATATGTATTTTTATGTCTTAGAGAAAATAATTGAAGTTTTCATTATGAGTTGCTCGAAATGTTAAAATGTCGACCCTCTAACCTCCTTGTAGTTTCGCGGTTGTGTCAATAATAAGTTCTACTACGCGCTTAATTTTAATTTTTAATATATAAAATTTCCAGGAAATTGTACTGTTGCAAAACAGGTCCCTGAAAACTAACGATGCAACAGAAATCAATTATCAAGGACCAAACTTGTAACATATCTGTCTTTTCTAAAAAAGTATCCAAAAAGTTCCTCTAATTTAACTTTTGCTGAGAAACAGGTCCTGGAGGACTAACATTGTTACAAAAGCCAGCTTTTAGGAACCAAACATGTAGCATAAATTTACATAAATCGTCCTTTAAGGTTACCTTTCATTATAGAAATCATCCGTTTGTGAGTTACATAAATAGTCCCTGCTATTTAACGGCCATTGTGAAATCCATCTCTAAGGGCCAAATGTTTAACACAAATTTACATAATTGGTCCCTAAAGTTTAGTACTGAGCATCGCAGACTCAAAAAGTGACCGGACCAAGAAAACTGACCGGACCCACCAAATCGAAGAACCAACGGTCTGGTCTCGGTCCGGTTCGTCGGTCTTACGTATAAACCGACTAATAATGCCTTCTTGAACCATACCGACTAAAGAACCAGACCAACCTGGGCCGAACACATTAGGTCCGGTCTAGTTTTTACCGGTCCGGTCTGGTCTTAAACCAATGCTCAGCCCTACTATAGTTTACCTGATCTTGCAAATCATCTCTAAACCTTTATTTTTCGTGAATTAAATATTTACCTAAATACTCCCTACGTTTTAACTCGCATTTTAATAAATATTCTTATATAAGTTTCAATGCATTTATCTCCAACAAACATAAATATTGAAAGAAACATTGATGCATATATATCAAATAACAAGTGAAGGCATACTACTTAACATGGAAAAAAAATATTATTTTAAGATATAAGAATGCAAGTTGACAGGAATATTTACCACAAAATGCGATAAACCCATTCAACTTGACTACACGCACCAGGGGCGGAGCCATAAATTTTTTGTCGAGGGGGCACAATTTTATAAATTTTAGAAGCGAAAATTTACACTACATTTTTTTTCGCTAGGGGTGCACCTGCCCCTTGTGCCCCCCTTGTATCTCCGCCCATGACACGCACTATGAGTATAATATTCAATTACCACAAGTACTCAATATATGTCTATTATAATACTTAATCTATTCAATTTGATACAAATAATTCAATCATGTGTGCATTTAAAAAAGTCACGAGTGTCGATAGCCTTGGCTATTAAGGATGTTCCTTTAAAAGAAGCAAAAAATGACAAGAAATTTTTTATGGGATGAGAAATGTTACCAAAAAAGCCATTTAGCAAATAGTAAACAACCCCTTAATTTATGGAAGAGGGGGGCCACGATCAAATAATTTCCTTAATAGATGTACAAGGTGGGCGTTTGGCCTTTTAAAGAAATGTGGTAGGACATCTAGATTCGGTTAGTTTTACTAAGCTTTGAACCCGAAATATTCATCCTAGTAAACTTATTACCCTTTATGGGAAGGTCATAAACGCCCGAATTCAAGATGAAATTGTCTAAAATGTGGGCACCTAACCTCATTAACGTCCCGCATCATGATCGTACGTGAATTTGCTTAGATTACCCATTATGGTTAGAAAGATCAAACCATAGTTTTCTTCTTCTCAAAGAATCCCGCGGTGCGTAAACTATGATCAAAAGAGCAAGTAGTATATTGAATGAGGACCAAAAGCCTGACAATTAAAGGAAGCCATCCTCGTTTACAGTAAAGTTTAAGTGAAAACACGCTGGGTCTCAATATAGTGATGATGCCCTAATATCCCATATAATTTTTAAAAGCAAAGTCATTTGGGCTCCTATCCCAAAGTGATTTTATGAGAAACGTATCCGAGATATAGATTCATCTAAGCCTAAAAAATTTACATTTGACAAAAACTCTCTTTAACTTGCAGTTACTTGCATAATTCAATTTAGAATGATCTGACTAATAATATGCAACTTTCTGTTTTGAGATTGATATGTAATTAGATTAAATGTGTTCTACCACAAGTGTATGACATTAAACTACTTCCCCACATGCTCGCGCTAAGAAGTAACAAGGTGAGATCTGAAAAGCCATGCACAACTTCCTAAAGCACATGAAGATTTACCTATGTTGATTGTGGGACATGTCAATGACTTGAGTAAGAATGACATGTACCTTTTCACCATAATAGAACAATTCTGTGATGGACCTGAATTCAAACTTAAAACTGCATGACGTTACATCTTAGTGAAAGAATCAAAAGAACAAGTAAAAAACTAAGCTTAAAAACTCAACCTGTGGTTTGGTCATAATTACTTCAAGAAACACTATATTCATAAGTACATTCAACATAAACGTACAACATTCAGGAGCTAATTACAATCAACTTATTCTCGCTGTAGTACGTAGTGCGTCAATTAATCACATTTCAATGTCATCATCGTCATCATCGAGGTCTGGTAGGGGGAATCGAAGAATGGCAGCAATTCCCGTCATCTGTGCAAGTTCTGTAATCATGCAAAATAATTGTGTTAGTATGTATTTGATATTAAGCAATATAATGAAAAATTAAATATATCTAGCAACATTCATAACTACCTACATCTATAGACTGTGTAATACCGTACCCAGTCAAAAGAGGTAGGCCTCAAAGGCGATTATGTTACAACTGTTAAAAAACGGTTCATAATACAGTTGGGGCTAATTTACATATAAGTGGCCGAAAGTCACAAAATGTATTTTACCCCATCAAATCTCCTAAATAAACAGGATTAATATTAAAATCATAGAAAATTTGTAATCGTATCTGACAAACTAACTCAATAAAATGTAATAATCTTTTAAGGAAAAAGCGTTCTAATCAACCGAACATGCACAACTCCCGAGTCGTCCTGCCAACCCATTTTGCCACCTCTAGTAGTAGCAATACAAAAATAAAAGCATATGACATCTAAAACTTAGAACACAACATATAAAGTGTACTCACGTTTCCCCGTTTCATGCATTGAAGAAAATAAATGAACCGTGCCCCCAGAATCCTTTACGGCGTTGACCAAATTGACATATCTTTGCCTTGTAGCTATATCAGCGCTCCTGAAACAACCATCAACAAAAGTAAAAACAAGTCCTACATTAAAACTAAAAATAACAAGATAAAGCAAATGTAGAATTACAAACCTAAAAAGCTCATCAGTTATAAGTAATGTCTGAACAGCCATTGTTTCATGAGCAACCTCAACATGCTTTGGTCCATAACATGTACGATGTGGATCCTGCACATGCAACAAAGTTTACAGTAGCTTTTAGGTAACAGTTTAATATAATATGATATAATTATACTTCTTACATATAAACAAACATGTGTGTAGGATTATAAGATGCCGGTGAATTACTTAAAAATAGACCTATCAAAATTTGAATAATTTATAGGTACAAAGTAGATGCAAAAGAAACTGAATAGTAGAATACAAACTAGAAAATAGCATAACTTATTTGATTTTCATCTTTTCATTTGGACTAACAAGGTTGCAAAGGTTCATATAAATTATTAAGTAGTGAATGAATAAGCAAAAGTGCTACTCTGAGAACCAGATTAAATACGGTCCAGAGTTTTTAATGACTAACTTACAAAAACACTGGTCCAAACAGATATAAAAAACACTAATAAAAACTGAACCTTACCTTTCTAGACATGCGGTCAAAATCATTAAGAGCTTGGGCCTAAACAGGAAAAAAAGAAAAAAAAAGAGTATTACTGCAGGGAAAATGCTGAGTTCCAACACCAAGCAAAAAATGAGTAAGACCAAGTATATCTCTCATGAATATGTAAGAGATATAGCAATTGGCCTTATGGGCTAGCTACCTCTTGGGCTGCTTTTGAATCCTTAATTAGATTCATCATTGGAGCAACGAGAACCTCTTTCAAACTATGTCTGTATAAGAACAATTTTGTTAAAATTAGATACTTAATTACTGCATATAAGGTATGGATATGTCACACAAAATGAGAAAGTAGAATCACAACAATGAACATACATGTATCCTGATGTCGAGGGCACGAGAATGATGTGTGATTCGTTCTCAATTATATTCCTAAGGTCTCTCCTTTTTGCTTCTAACATTAAATGGTCACGAAATCGATCCTGATGTACACATGAAAGAAATTGTTAGGCATAAAATAATTTCAAATGTTTCACACATAGCATACACTTTCTTCCCTACGTTCAGTGTGACACAACATTATTCCTATATGCAAAATATTGTATGAATGCCCTTAGTATTCAGCTTCAGATACCCACCTTTGTGGATCCAGGACTTGCAATAACAACACATCGAACAACCTTGAAGTCGATATGCTTCATAAAAGCCTACAGAAACAATTTTAAATAACTGTTTAATGCACACACAAAAATCCAAACTATGCAATTAATAAATTCAATCATTAGTACAGGAATAAGCACAACAGTAGCAGTTCTCGGAACATCAAATCACTCACCTGTAAAACGTTATCATAGAACTTATTCAAAGCCTGTAATGCAAAAGAAGTAATATATAAGAATAATGGTTTGTATATAAAAGAAGAAAACATATATTCAAACAACATAAACTTGTAACATACTTTTTCATAACCAGCAACAGAAGGCCCATGCTTGCGAGGAATTGAAGCTTCTATAGAAGAACGAGTGATGGTCAAGCTGATGAAAGGTTAGCAAGCTTAGCATTGTGTACTTCTCACAGAACAAGAGAATACAAATTAATAACAAAAGTTGATTTTACTTGCAATTTGTTTCCATTATAACATAAAATCTTTAGAATTACAGGTGATCTAGCTTTACAGAATTTATTAGCACTTAAAAGTTGGATTAAAATAATACTAGCTATAAGTGTCATGCACTGGATTTACACATATATCAAATTTATTTTAAAATTTTAGTTTAGTATATGGACATATAAGAATTTACCCGTGAAAATTGTGATATAAGTATAACTAATACCTTGTCCAAGATTTTTTTATTATGTATTAATATCTATTAATATTTTTTTTTTTTAAATTTGTTGGTTGAAGATTTAACTTTGTTTAACGACATAGATGTTGAGGTTAAGATTGATGTTGTTGTTTAACTTTAATTATTCATATTGTGTTGTACAAAATGTGCAAGTTTAGTAGCACATAATCAACACGAATAGGAGGTATATTAGTATGCCATCCATGGGACACCTTTCGTATTGAGGGAAGTCCTTTTGATTAAGTTAAAATATGCTCCGTAAAGTTTTTCAAAAATGTTTTTCTGGATATCCATATATAAACTTTAAATAAGAATTTCATGGGTCGTTTTTATAAGTAAAATAGCTTATATTTATTTTCATATCACAGTAATCCATGCTTACATTTGATATTCATATTCTCGTTAACAATAGTTTAACAGTATTTAATATTGAAGCACGTGTACACATAAATTAAACTTTTCAAATAAAATAACATGAGTCCTTATTTAACGTATATAGTAAAAATATTTTAATGGATGAAAGTTTAAAACGAATATTAGTTTTAAAAAATATTTAACGTATATTAAAACTAATTCGTATATTTACAAAATTTTGTAATTTTAATAGATGAAAGTCTGAAAATAATACTAATACTTATGTAATTTGAACAAAGTTCATCTTATAAAGTATAAACTGTAAGGGGTTATTTGTTATTTTTCGAAAGTTATTAAAAAGTATGAAAACTTGTAATTTTACACTTAGGTCTGTATAATTTTTGTAAAATTCAACCACTAAAATTTTATTAATTACTTCCTCTTTTTTTTAAGTTTTTGTTTTCACAAATTTGATACAAATATTTTTATGGGTTTTTTTTCTTAACCAAATTTCTCCATCAAATTTATTAAAGTTTGACCAAAATCAATTCAATTTTGACTTTTTATTGACCAATCATGTTGTTTGATTTTGACTACGTGGCAAAATCGAGCTTTCCTATTGGTCTAATTTTTTTTCGATGAGAAGGGTTTTATAAAAATCTTCCGAAATGATGTAATTCTTTTATTATATAAAAAATTACCATAACAAGTTTAAACATATGCTATGCTTATATGGCAACCTATTGACTAATAAAATATGTTACCTTTTACCCACAAGAAGAATATGGGCCAATCCTTCTCGCATTAGCACGACCGCAAGATCAGCACTGGCAGAAGGATCTAAACCAGGAGAGAAAACCATCAGAGTGAAAAAAAAAAAAAAAAAAAAAAAAAAAAAAAAAAAAAAAAAAATCAGAATATTCATTCTAAAGATATTTGACTCCGGTAATATCAACACACAGTATACCCGCGGCTTGTTGAAGTGATTTGATTGCTAGTGAGTCCCATAACACCTGTAATGTAACAGCTAGGTAAATCACTTCAGAAACAAATACTAAATAGCATAAAAAACATGAAACTGACGCATACCTTTGTTAAAACAAAAGAAAAATGAAGTTTAAGTTCAAGTGTGTGAAATTGCCCGATCTGCAAAGAAATTAAAAAATGGTAAGCATATTTATCTAAAGATTGGCTTGCTTTACTTGTATAACTTTCGTTTATTTAGATGAAAGGTGGGATGCAAATGAAATGTGTGCAATTTGTAGGCGAGCAATCATTAGATAGGGGACTATAAGAACTGTAATTACTTATTATTTTCTTTAATCAGAAAGAATAACACATGCTTAAACAAATATTGCACCTACTTTAACATGCTCGTTTTCCATAATGTTCTTTCCATGTATTCTCAGTACAGAACCTTCTTTGTCATAATCAACACTCTGCAAACAATTTAGGAAAACAAAAATTACTAACGTATAAGTATAGACGCTAACAACCTTGTAGCACTGACATATAAGCTGACCTTACCTCAACATTGATTGCCAGTTTCAATTTCCGAAGTTCTGCTTTTCTAGATCCTGAAGCTGCTTCTCTTAGGACTTTTCTATAAAGCAGACAAAGAAACATAAAAAACAGATATCACTTCCTGTACAAGATCTTTTGAGCAATAAAATATGCAGAACATTATAAGAGAAACAATATAAAAAACTGAAAAGTGGCAGATAAGACTGACGCCCTTCAAAAGATGCAAATAACCTATTTATTGAAAGAAGCCAGTTGATAGATGAATTTCTCAAGCAGAGTCACAAACATGCCTTAACATACAGACGAAAAAATCATGATTATGTTTCTGATAAGAGACACGCAATTTTAACTGGGACTATCATTTTTAAGTTCTGCAACCCTTTTGAATAAAGGAAAGCTCCAATGATTTTTTAAATTATATCGTTTGCACATAACATAAGCATATATAAGGGATGCTGATCATTATTCTTTTCTCCATAGGTTTTTATGTCCAGTAACTTGGTATGACTTAATTTATACGTCAGCTTTAGTCTCTAGGTTTGTGGAAAGGAAAGAGAGCTAAGGCTGTAGTAGCATAAGGTGAAATGGGTCCCTGGGGCCTAGGTCTGTACATCATGATTGAGGCGCATCATGAAAACAAATGTATGCATAACAAAGCTCAGATGCCATTATAGCACCTAAGGGATCAAACTAACTAGCAAAAAAACTAATGAGATCCTAAGTCCCAGAACTAACTAGCAAAAAAACCAGGTGCGCCTAAGGCCATAAGGAGTTGTGCCTCTTCACAACAAAATATTAACCAGTTTGAGCCTATTCATGCTTTTAACAACTATCAGTTGCTGTTCTTGATATATTTATTTATTTTTCACATTCTCTTTCAGCTTCATCTTTTCATTTTACAGTAATATAATCAAAAAGCTAACAGAATATGGAATATTGGTAGTTAGCCTTTCTACCAGAAATATGTGTCAAGTAGTCGTGTACATGACAACCAGGGACGGACCCAATAATTTGGTCCCCTATAGCACAAAACTTATGACTCGCGGTTGTATTTACATGATGGGTTCTAATTAACTAAGATTATTTCGACTTTGGTGTTGATTGAGCATAAACATGGGATTAATGTCACGGGTTCGTCTCACGTTAAATATACATGGGTTTATATATTTACAATGATACATGTGAGAGAACCTTACTAGAAACTAAAACTAATATACCATAAATGAAAACCATAATTAAAAAATAGAAACCAAAAAAATCTTAGATAACCGCAAAACATAATTCTTAAATCTTATATGAAACTGAAGCAAATACCCTTTTTCTTAAGTAGCTTTTCTATTTATAACTGAATCAGACAGTTACATACTACTTTATTTTCTTCTAAATTTTGGGCTTACCTAAATTCTGGACATATATAGTAAAGTTTACTCCTTAGTTCAAACTTCAAAGTAGCACAAAATCAAATGAGGAAGAGAAATTTAAGGGGAGATGCATCTATGTTTGTAGATGCATCTGGATTGTGTGGTTGTGGTTTATTCTTACTCTTCTCATTTTAATTTTATTTCTCATTTGATCCTTACTCAATATATATATATATATATATATATATATATATATATATATATATATATATATATATATATATATATATATATATATATATATATACTACTATATAATGTATTTGGGACTATTCTATAATTAGAAAGGCTTAAAAATTCAGACTTTTACTTACTAATTATGGAAACAACCACCCCTAACAATCACCCTCAACAATTTGTAACCACTTCAACAACCACCCCAACAATTTATAACCACCTCAACAACCACCCCCAACAATTTATAACCACCCAACAACCACTTTCCACCACCCCACCTCCCTCCTCTTCACCCCAACAATCCGCCCCGCATCGCGCGGGCACCTTTCTAGTATATATATATATATATATATATATTCACCTAAATCCGCCGCAGCACGTACAGCCAGTAGTAATTAGTAGCACGTTACAAAATGGCTAGTAAAGTGAGTAATTCCCATTTCCCCATGTAGTCTGCAATTCAACAACTTCCCAAACTTACTGTGATAAAGGTCTTCTTACCTATGTAGTGTATCTATAATCGATAACAATATATTAAGCTTTTAAATCGGGCAATTCAATCACAGGCCCCCACAATTTCTTCCAAACACATAGGACACTCTTATAATTTTTTTCACTTAATATACGTGCAAAAAAAATCAAAAAATCGATATAAACATTATTCTTCATCGCAGCTGTTTTGTGGAGGCACTACGCTAGTTATCTAAAAGATGTAACCGGGCGAAATATCAAGTTGATATAAGGGTACGTTTGTATTTAAGTGGGGTATGTTTGGTGTTAGAGAAGTTGCGCACCCAGTCTAACAAATAAATAAACTGTGTAGTAATAACAAAACAAAAGATAATAATATTCAAGAACCTGCTAGTATCAGCCAAAACCGTATCTCCGGGCAAAATCAAATTATACGCAAGCCATAAATCATCTGATTCCTCAGGTGTTATCTGTATACAAAAACCAAACATTAATACCAGGTTTAATTTTATTAATGTGTTTATTAATTGAGGATGTTTTACCTCAACGCTACCAGGACCATCTGGAACGTAATCTCTCCCTTTGATTTTCATCTTGTCGACAGCAACAATTATGTTTTTTTTGGGTTTAATGATTTGTGTTTTTTGGGTTTACATCTGGGTTTATATATATACGTTTGGGTAAATTACACCGCTGGTCCCCAAACTCTTTCTGATTCGCGAATATAGTCCCAAATTCTCAAAAATTGCAATTTGAGTCCCAACATTTTCTATTAATTGCGCGCCTGGTCCTTTTTTGGCAACGTTCTTTCTTGTCCAACACTCTACGGTGTTAATATTTCAAGTGATATGGAAACTCAAGGCGAAACTTTTAATGCAAATACTCGCATCGAAAGCAACGGGTACCGCCACCACCGATGACTGCAACTGCTACACAAGATCAAACTGAAGCTGTTGATGTGTCCAATGAAGTTGAGCAGGTTGGTAGTGTTGGAGTAACAGAACATATTATTGTTCTTATTTTATTATATCTTCAAGAGCATTACAAGACCATACTTATAGCCTATCAAAGCATAACTCCTAAACACTCTTGATATTCTTATTTATTACTAAACAACCCTTAAGATTACTTGGGTTACTAGACTGAAACATAAAGGACAATAAATATGACATTTACTTTGAATCATTCAACATGTAGTAAAAGAAAATTAACATCACCATGCTGGAGCCTGGAACCACTTTAAGAAGATAAAAGTGAACGGTGAGTGGAAAGCATATTGCAACTATATTGCCACAAAAAGTTAGCAAGGAGTAGTAGAAATGGTACGACACATTTGAATGATCATTACAGACATTGTTTCAGATATTCGTCAACATATCTTAGTGCAAGAGCAAAATAAGCCGGATGATTGTGAACTTTGATTAATCTTTTGTGTTTAATGATCTTTGTGTCGAACCTTGAATGATCTTTTTTGTCGAATGTTTGATTAGTAGTTTGTGATTTTCAATTAAGACCATGCAAGGGTACT
Organism: Artemisia argyi; assembly: GCA_030686995.1. Taxonomy (NCBI): domain Eukaryota; kingdom Viridiplantae; phylum Streptophyta; class Magnoliopsida; order Asterales; family Asteraceae; genus Artemisia; species Artemisia argyi. Next base: position 101,221,907 of record CM060698.1, on the reverse strand, counting down.
TTGTTTAAAAGCTACTAGCAGGGTACCCGCGCGTTGCAGCGGCGGGTACCCTGAAATAAATTTTTTTAATGGAATTAATAAAAATGTCACGGGATGTCATTCCGACACCTAAATTTGCTTGGTCACAGCCTTGTGTATCGAGTCGAGTTTTATTGAGTCGAGTCTTGGTCACAGGTTTATGTTTAGGTTAAGATGGAGGGTTGTACATTGTGTTTAAATGATTGTAATATTGGGTGTAAGGGTGTTTTTAATGCTATTAATGTAGAATGAGGGTTGTACATTGTGTTTAAATAATTGTAATATTGGGTGTAGGGGTGTTTTTAATGCTATTAATGTAGAATTCTAAGGAAAGTGGTCTGAATTTCGATTCATGCTAGTTTTTGTTGTACACAATGCTTTAGTTGTTGTAATTATGAAAATTGCTTGCTTTAAAGTGTTGCAAACCATGCATCATTTTGTGTACATCTGAATTTTTTTGGAGAGAGAGTTCTTCCTCCATTATAAATAGTATAGATGTGTTAAAAAAATATGTTGGTGCTAATTATCTGATTATTAATGCATCACTGATTGCTCTATGTATTGTATGAGATCATATTTCAAAGTGGTGTAAGGTGTTAGACTGCGAGGGATGAAAAAAAAAAAAAAAAAAAAAAAAAAAAAAAAAAAAAAAAAAAAAAAAAAAAACCGAACCTGATGGGGAAACCCGAAAACCTGGCAGGTTTGGGGGAGAACCCCTCCCGATGGGTTACCCTGATAAGATCCCCGACGGGTTTCGGGGCGGCTGTAGGGCTAACTTATTTAATCGGGTTTGGGGATGGGAGAGCTACCCCCGCCCCGTTGCCATCATATCCCTACCCCTGGTTGTGATTTATGGCTTATCATGGATATATTACAACAAACATATAAGTAAACAAGCTTTTCAGCACAAAGAAGTTCAAATGTGTAATATAAGTATATAACTTTGGAAAATGTAAACACAGACGTTTTCTAGAACAAACTGGTCATCAAGTTTTAGCAAAGTTCTAAATAAAAGCAACATGAATGAACACTGTACAAAGAGTAACAATTGTCGAATTATTCTTGGGCTGATTTATTAAACCCTTTATTTCACCCCAACGATCGACATGAGGAACTTGAGTTTGGCATTTACTTCATCCAGATCCGAATCACCTTTGTACGATGCTGGTGGCTCGACCCCGGTGAACACATACAGAGCCTTTAGTTCCCCTATACATGTTGGTTGACTCGGTGCTTTGTATCCCACTATCGCCCTCATTGCCCCAAGTTTCTCCCAAATCTTTTCGTCATCTAAAATGTCCTTCAAGACATAGCACGATACAATGAACACATTGGGCACAGATAACGCAAATTGCGTTAGGTCCTCTTTTGTTCACTGCTTTTGAATAAAAAACTAACGACACATATTAGATATAACTGATTTATGATATTGCAGGCTTTTTTAGTACAATTCATGCAACTTTGGACATTTGAACTCGCTTAACTGGTTTAGCTTGTCTCCTTAACATTACTATATTCTCTCTACCCATTACTCTCCTCATCCTTACTAGATCAATGGTGGCCCCCCAGGTTCTAGTGATTATCATTACATGCGGGCTTTGGGGTTATCTATATCTAGTTTCTAAAGAAAGATATTGACACCCCTCTGTCTCAGTAAGATCAACTTTGCAACTTCTTAATTCTGGCTTTTTCAATCCAACACTTTATAAACTGCGATTTCTCGATATTTTGAGATCTCGTAAAGTAAAATGACACATCTATATATAGTTATTATTATCTTGGTAGAATTGCCCTAAATGAGGACCATGTACTGGCCGGATCAAAAATATCTTCTACTAACATTGATTTCTACGTTGAGAACTATGGGAACTGACCTCTCTAGATGACATTTTCGTACACACTTTAGAGGTGGATTTTGCATTATCTGTATCCAATGATGCCCGTCTAAAAGCAGGAAGCGCCATGAAATCCACATCATCATTGAAAGTGTTCTTCTGTGCCTCATCACCAGCTACAAATGTATTAAAACGGATCAGTCAAGTAATTCAAAAGGTATGCAATATGTTAATTTCTTCCAGCTTGACAAAAATTCCGTAATTTCTTATGCTTGTTCACACGTGTAAACGAAGTTTAGAGATATAGACAAAAGAAATTTCACACTTTGATTGTATAGAAACTGTTAGCACCTTGAAATGTGCAAAATTTTGAACTTAATTATGTGCATGAGAAATATAAAGATCACGTACTATGTTTCAAACATGAACTTCACAATTCTATGTATTTTATTTGACACACTGTAACATAAATAACTAACCTTCAAGGATCTCAAAATATATGCTTGTGTTGTTGTCATCAAACAAATCCAATCCACTCTCATCACCAATTTCCCTCGCATCTGAATTAAGATTAGTCAAATGCTCTTTCTTCGTTTCCAATATGTCATCCTTGGTTACGCCATTAGACATGTCACTAATGAGTTTCTCTTGTGTTCCCATACTTTCTCTTATTACTTCTTCATCAGACTTTGTGTCTCTTTCATATTTTTTAGCATCTCCACACACTTCTCTTGCCACCAGATCTATTTCTTCCACTTCTGTAGCATTGAAATTATTATCCTCATTTCCGCTAGCTAAAACCACAATATGGCGCATCTCACCAACAGGCTCTTCATTTTCATCCTCAACTAGTTTCTGAGAGTCGATCTCTTTAACTGTAACCGGGTCTGCTGTCTCGTCATCTGTAACTCCTTCCTTGTCCTTATCGTATGATGTTACTGCTGGTGCTTTACTTTTATTTTCATCCAAATATGACTCGATCAACAGTTCATTCCCTTTCTGTTCTTCCTCTAAACTATCAACATCTCCCTCTAGGGATTCTCCAACGTCTTCCTCATACCCTTTATCATCGACACTTCCATCAATGCTTGTGATTGTCCCTTCCTCTGTCTGCTTACACTCGTCAGGAGCCACATCCAACCCAAGTCTCATCTCCACTCCTTCCTTTATATCCCCCATTTGCTTGCTTTCTTCCTCTTTAACAGCATTTTCCATTAGATGAACATGATCTTCCACTTCTCTCTCGTTATCATTTTCATTAATATAGTAACTTTTTTCGTCGAAATTTTCATTCACATTGACAACTACAGCTTCCCTTAGTTCCCTTGTATCATTACCACCATCATCTAGATCTAACACAATATCAACCCCTTGATTTATATCTTCCATGCGCTCATTGTCCACCTTTTCCGGTCTAAGATTATCATCAGTCCCTTCAATTTCAATTTCCTCTTCGTCAGTATAGTAACCTTTTTCTTTAACGTCCTCGTCTACATGCGATACTAAAGCTTCGACTTCGTTACCATACCCATCACTAATCCTTTCTTCTTCATCCTCTTGCATCACGTTTTGTTTTCCAAAACCGTTACCTTCATATTCACTACTGTTATAACTTTTTTCATTCACATCCACAACTAAAGCTTCCCCTTGTCGCCTATTATTGTCTAACTCAAACACCATATCAACCCGGTTTAAATCCTTCGTACCTTCATCGTCCAACACCTTTTCCTCTTCGTCGGTATAATAACCTTTTTCGTTTATATCTAATATCCTATAATCACCAGCACCATCATCTAACTCAAACCTACACTCAACCTCATCCTCTTTTTCTTGATCATAATCATCACCATAATATTCTAGCATAAGGGGTGATGGTGGGATTGGCAGTAACGTTCTCATGAGCTTATTGGTACAAGCATAACTCGCATATACAAGGCCAAAAGGGACGGAAAACGCAACTCCCATAGCCGAAAAAACTACAAGTGGTGGAAGAACTATTGGTGCAGATGTGATGGCAATACCTGTTATTACCATCTTCTTCCCAATCCAACATCCCTTGTTCAAGATCCATTTAACTGTACTAGGTTCACCGCATTCTTTTATAGATGGATATTCTTGAATTTCCCATTCATCGGATTCTGGATCTTCCATTTCAATGATAAATATAAAACTAGGCTAGGTTTTGATCAAATATACATGGTTCGTGTTGGTTACATGTCAATTATACCTATAGAAATAACATGGAGTTATTAAATTATTCTTTTTACAACTCTATATATCATATAGTACTTTTTTATGATCGCTAAGAAACAATTCGATCGAAAACATCATTTTTTTAGATCAATCAACTGAAAATTGACTGCTAGTTTGTTAAAGCATATCATGATGTTAAATTACGATTAGTATCAATTGGCTCCTTAACTTTGAGCTCAGCTCAACTTGATCACAACATAGAACGGGTTAGCATCGGGGCGGAACCAGAAAATTATGGTCGATAGACAAACTTTAATTTTTTTAGAAACTACACTATAAATCGGCCACTTTGATTTTCTAGAACTACACTATAAATCGGTTATCGGGGAGGGGAATTAAAATAGCCTACAATTTTTTTGCGCCTCCCTCCTGTCTCCGCCACCGGGACTTAGCATACTATACAAGAAGGCAAAAAATGTAAAATTACTTGTTTCTAGCTGAGTATTTTGATACTTGAGCTCGACTTAAAAGTCTAGTCGAGTAACCCGAACTGGAAAAACCTAAAATATTTATCATGTGGATCTCTAATAATAACTCAGCACGACTAGCAGAGTCTTAAATTATCAATATAACCCTTTCGATCTATATGTTCAAGCACTTAAAACTGTTTATATCTTAAAGTTGATGATCACAAAAAGTATACACTCAAATATGTATGTTATATACGTTAAAACACGATATGCACGTACCTTATAGGGTGATGTGAACTTGTAAGCTTCAAGAATGATGTGACCGAGGTGTAAAGCAGTAAAGAGCAAGTTTGAGCTACAGGTTAACTAGAAACAGATGAACATGCGGTTTTGTTGAGACATGACACGCGTTTAAAGGAGACAAAAGTGTGCACCGAGAATGTGACACGAGTCTCCATTTCAATGAGAGGTTGATGACATGCACTACTAAGTATACTCTATTTGTCAATTTAATAAATTTATAAAAGAGTTTTCGAATGCCACTGGTCCTTATCTGACGCCACGCGTCACATGTCTAATGCATTTGACTTTTAAACACATTACATGTTTACATATTCGACCTTAAAGTTTCTTGGTATATATTTTCCAAAAACAACGCTATACATTTTCTTCCATGCCAAAAAACATCAAGCTAGCTACTCTTTCTATAACACCAACACTAATGCTAGCAGGTTATCCGCGGGGTACGAGTACGACGACGAATATCCTATAATTAAAGTTCCGACACTAAAAAAATAACCAAAACTTGAAACACTCTATTCGCTTGGGTATGAGGAGTGCACTTTTTACTATCTTTGGAACCCTTTATAACAAATCTAGGTGGCAAACTCTCAGATACAGATACAGTATCATGATAATAGGATTTTGACTAGTTGAATAACCATATATTGTTAATTAGCTCACCAAATGAGTTTAATTATAGCGGAATGAGTTTATTTAGCTAATTGCGGTTCAAGACTTCTCTTATGAATTTGTAAGCTTAGCTTGTGCCAAGTATTGACTTGCTACTGGTCATGTAGCATGATAAGTACTTTAGCATCTTTGTAACCATTTCCTTTCCAATTCCATTTGAGTTCTAGTCCTTGAAGTTCGCGTGGCATGGCTGGTTTATTACTATATATATAATACAGCATCATTAAACGATGCACTATCATGTCGTTTAGGCTTTTCCGGTTTTTGGGCTTCACTCATTTGCGTTGTCCGGTCCTGTAGCGTTAGCCTTTTCCTTTTTTATGGTCAACAGATAAATACAGTAGCTTTTATCTGTAACACCGCCTTTCTCTCTCTCTCATTCTTATCCAAAACCATATTCATGCTGAAATTTCGTTTCCAGTATGCGGTGTGATAGGAGCTGATAGTGAAGAATCAGTAATGGTAAAGGATGTCGATCTCGGTGGTGAAGTCGATTTGTAACGAGGTTGGTAAGTGACCGGAAATTCATCTAAAGGTTTGACTTTTATATTTTAGATTTTGGGTTTCAACAGTCTATCATCATTATTTTATGTTCTTTTGTAACAGGCAACATGAGGAGTTCGAAGGCCTTTGGTTGTGAATTTAAAGCGAAAGTTGAGAAGGAGATGTGCTCGACAGGACGACAGGTATTTTTGGTTTCTAAACTGATTTTATTGTGTGTTTTGTGCTACCTGAAGTTTTGGAATTAGGTCATCTTTATTTTTTCATGTCGAATGTGATAATGTATTGGTGCCTACCGCATGTTTGATGAATGTCCTTAAAGAATTTGGTTTGTGGTTAGTTTATTTGTTGAAGGTTGTTTGTGTTATTTATTGAAACTACTTATAATTTCATAAGTAGAATGTTAAGGAATTGCTTACTGAAAATTTATCTTGTAGGGATTGTTAGCGAATGCACAACAAAACAGCTTTATCAGTAGACATTGGTCCGCGGACTAATATTATTTAGCTAATCATAACGTTGTTACAAGGTATTCATCACGCCTTTATTTGTTATCCAAGACAGATATGAAACCAAGATAACATATACTGGCATTTGGTATACTTATATACAACTTTGTCTTTACCACAGGATCACCCTCGAAGAAAGATCACCAAAAGCTGCTTTCTATAAAGAAGAGACAAATGGTAAGGACTCGCATTTTATTTATAAATCACCAGATTTCAACAACTGATTAACACCTAGAATAATAAATTTTGAACTGACAATGCTATACCTATAAGGTTCTTGACATAGGTTTATGAGTCAAATAGGCTTAGAATGATACGTGTAGAGTAACGGGTCAACATGGCTTTAATGTATGTAAACTCTATGGAAGAGGCGCATACAAACAAACTTTAGCGTCATCATGGAACCTTCACAACTAGAACTAAGAGCTTCGGCAGAGAAATACGTAGTCGAAAGGTTTTGTTCGTGTAATACTACTGATATAAGATACACTTTCAAACTTGCAAACACTAATAATTGTTTATTTGTTTATATTCCTTTACCTCTGCCTTATTCCATATAATAGTATAATATGGATACGCAATATTCAGTTTACTTAGTAACTTATAACCAGTCTTTCGTGTATTTGCAGGTGTCACCCTATTTGTCTAAATATGAGTATCGATGAGGCTAAGCAAGTAGATAACTCTACATGAGTCTGTGACCAATGCTTAGATGGTAAGAGACCTTACAACAAAAATCAGTTGCCAATGTCAGACGCGTTGTCAAGAATACTGTTGAGACAGGACGAACAATTGTTTGTACCATTCACCAGACCAGCATTATTGACAGATACGAGGCTTTTGATGAGGTAAGGTTATATCTGATTACTCCATTAAAAAAGACAAAGTTAGCGTACTTTAGAATCTAAACTAGAAAATGTCTTAATATGTCAATAGAAGTTGTTAATAGCTATGAGCATTATTAATTACAACTATAATATGGTAGGATATTTACTTTATAACCATGTTTCGTTAGGATTTGTTCAACCAACGCCTTTTGTTGACAAACACTTCATCGCCGGAGAGTTGAACCATTTTATATGACGTTCAGATAGTTTTGACCTTTTACGAATTATGATTTACCTCCAGATTAGCAACAGTTGGGGGCTGCCCCAATTTAAAAAGGATTATAAATTTCAGGTCCATTTGCTTAAAGTACGAAACTTTATTGTTGTTATTGAACTACAGAAAATGGTGAGGCCTTATGCGACTAAAGGGCGTACAACGGTACAAGAAGGAAGAATAAAACTGAAATACGATGAAGAATAAGATGAGGAAGAAAATGTAGGGTTTCTGGAGGAGGAAGAAGAACAAGAAGAAAACATTTATCTTTAAGACGAAACAAGGTTTGCGATAAACTGTAGTATATCACGTTACAGATTGCATTAGGTTGTTGCTATGTTTTGGAAACGATCAACTGATTTCCCATCTTAAGAAATTATTGTCAGGTTTTATTTCATTTGTTTTATAATGGGTTGATTTCGTACGCTTGAGGTAGCAAATATAAGAGTGAAGAATGCCCCAAACCTCCCCTTAGTCCATAGAAAGAACTGGACGTCAACTGTAACAGCGTCATCACCAGCACACGGTACCACCACAAGCTCATGAATGAGACCATCTAGGTACGCCTGCGTCATCACCATGCACATACACTCGAGTGATCGCTGCCCCGCCGCAACGCGGCGGCCCACAGCCGTCCTCGTTAACTTCAAGTAAGTCCACTAGATATTTTCAACCTATGGCTCTCTATCAAAACAAATAGAAATTTGTTCTCTTGCTTGGTACGTAGTTTCTCTGTTTTCAGGAATAGATACCTCGATTAATTTAATTTTTTTGCATCTAATAGCAATTTCTTCTCTAATTTTTTTATAAGTGAACTTAAATTTGTTTCTACATCGACATGCATGTGTGGACCTGATTGTGTAGTTTATCTATGCAGGCAATCTCAGAGTATGAAATTCTGTAAACTAATAGAAATATACGTGCCTTGAAAAGTAGTAATTTTCTTCTAATAACGAGTAGATGCTAGCTTGTGAATCATGAATTCATGTGGCAGCCTGCCATTGCTTAAAAACTTGCGCATTTCATGCTGAGGAATGGGATTAGTGTACATGTTTATCTAACTTAATATTTACTTCTAAGAAATTCTAAACATACTTATCAATTCACAATTGCAGTTCAAAAAGGAAAAGGAATGAAAACACATACTTATCAAATATAATTTGGTTTTAAGAAATTCTAACCAAGTACACAAAAAGTGTGATTTACTCCATCATGAGTTTTTTAAACCCACGCCATGGATAACTTTTATAATCTTAAACTTGCAATCAAGTAACTCTTCACTAACATCAACAAACGAATAACATATCAGTAACTCTTCTATTAAATTCAAAGAATCACAAATTTCGGACTTACAATATATTAATAGAATGACTTGTTTAGGCCTATGTATTTGAGGCCTAAAGCGAAAATATGAAATGAGACATTTTTGATAATGTTTTTATGTTATTAATTTAAATAATTGAATGGACTTGTCAAAACTATTTATATCATAAGTTTGGGTATCCGAAATTTGTGATGATAGTTTTATGTTAGATATAATTTTTATCCAAGTTTTTTAATTTGAATATCCGAAATTTCGGATAACATTTTTATATATCCAAATATCTATATCTATAATTTTTGAAAAACTTTTATATGAGTTCTAAAATTGCCCTTTCATAAAACCCAACTTTTAATAGATTATTATCAAGTTTTCGGATATCTGAATACATATATTTTTTGAGCACCCATAACCTAAATAAAAAAATCCTAGAAAGTTGCGGTTTTGTTGCTCTCCGCTAGTTATATACTCGGAAGCATCAAAATAGATAAAGAACTGACCTTATTTTGAGTTTACTAAACTTTTTATGCACTGAATATGTTAGAAAAAAATTAGGTTCGGTAATGCATTCGTAAGTTTTTGTGATGGTTTTTCTGTATAAACTAAAGTTGGAAACCATTCTATTTACACTTTTATTTTTTCGGGTTATATAATGAACTTCGGCACCCCTTAACTATAAATCTTGGCTCCGCCTCTAGAGCCCTGGAAGCAGTTGTGGAATGTATTTCAAAACTTTTCAAGAAGTTTTAGACTTTCTGTTGTCGTCGTGCAGCTAAGGTTAGCAACGAGGCGATGGAAACCGGGAACAAGATAGGCCGATGGAAAGTTGTGCTAATAATCTTGTTCATCCTAGCGGTACAACTGATTATCGCCTACAAGTATGTATCAAGCTACATGCTCGAACATAACTCCCCTGTTCTTAAAGAGATTTTCGTCAAAGACCTCAATGTCAACCTGGACCTGCACAACGACACGCTTTCACTCGAAGGAAAGAAGCGGGTCCTGCAGTATACTTTCGGCAGCACGGCATCTGTCACAGCAAACACGAAATTGGGGGCGTACGTGTTGAGTACAAGTTTGAGTAAGACTCGGGACCTTAATTTTGTTTCTACAAGTAAGTACCAGATCTCAAAAGATGGTGAATTCACGTCATTGAGGTTCGAGCCCGTTCAAACTAACGTACAAAGTGAGGACTTGAGGGCTATCCAGAAGCGGTTTGACATAAAGCTGTTCTGGTTATACCTAAAGGGTGACTTGAAGATGCAGTTGATGCTAGCGCGTTATCTGCCTCTTCCGAGTGTTCATAGACACATTCATTTCTGCTACGATATTTTATTCAATCAATGAAATGGACTTTCAGAAATGTACAACGTTTACCTAATCACCATAGCCATAAATATCAATTAACGTGAAACCAACTCTTGGCATACTTTTATATAGATGTAACGGCATATGTAATAAGTTATGTGTATTTCGTTAAACATGCCAGTGAACGGGTTTTAGATATAAAATCACCTCATCAAAAATAGGATTACAACGCTAGATTATTAGTCACCAAATTAACTTTAATGATCACTTTGTTTTCCTTTTCTGAATATGGTCAAAATTAATTATGCGTCAACATTTTGCACCACTAATATTTAATTTTACCTTATAATGTTTAAACAAAGAAACATCTTGAAACAGAGTATGCAATTACACCTGATAAAACAACTAAAGGATTGTGATATGGGTCGAAACGGGAAAGTCAACCTAAAAGTCAACTATTCAGCCAAATAATCCAACAACTGTTTTCCCACCCCTTTTCACTTTAAATAGTCATTATGTACTTTTCACTTTCAGCTTATCATTTTGTAATCTTCTTTCTTCCCAATTGTAACGAACTTGTTCAACTCATCTATCCAACAACAATCGCAATCATTCAGCTACATTTCGAGTTACAATACTCTTTCTTTGTGATTCCTAATTAGTTGTTAGTTCTTGTTTGGATCTGTTAGTTTATGGACACATATTATATCTGTATGACCGGATTCGAACACGAGACTATGGGATTGCACGCATTGCGTATGAGATTCAATGTATAATAGTTAATATAAATGTTATGAATTAATTATTAGGAGTTTTTCACAATAAACGTCTAACGGTAGTTAGGACTTAACGGTAAAAGGTCTAATGGTCGTTAAGTGTAAAAGGGAAACGAAGATAAGGAAACAAGCCAAGAAGGATCTAGAACCCTTCTTGGGCTTGCATAACCGGTCGAATAAGGGATCCCACATAGGAATCCCTTCCAAACTTAGACTTTACCATTATAGTGTAAATACATCTCCATGTATTTATTCTTTGGTAGACTTGATCTCCATAGTATACCAAACTTCTCTTCTCTCTTCCTCTTACTCCTTGGTCAACAAGGAAAGCCCCACGAAGAGATTTGTGATTCACTTTGAGCGTAACTAAAGTGTTTGGTTGAGGCTATTGTGATCAAGAAACTAGATATGCGTGTATAAGACTATAGATAAATACTAATTGGATTTTTACATAAACCCTAATCGAGTTAGGGTTAATTCGATTCATCTAAACCCTAACTTTTAGGGTTATTGATTCTTGAACTATTGTGTTTGCTTGGATTGCTAAAAGGTACACTTACTTTTCGTTTTGGTTAATTAATTATGCATATTATGTTTAAGTCTTTCATTGCGTGCTCTTTGTGATTACATGTTAAATAATATGCATGACATGATTATTAAATTCCAACAGGATATTGAACCCTATAAGTTCATATCAACTTGTTTAAAATCAGGTGAATAATACAAGATTCAAGATTCACACTTATGGTCAGGGCAATAATACAAGATTCAAGATTCTACTCTTATCAAGAAAGATAACAAATATGTTAGAATATTATCTTCTTTAACTTTCGTGATCGATAAATTAAATTTTGAAATTTCATAATCTAGCCAATAAGTAAAATAAACAATTTTAATGTCAATTATTTCAACAAACATGCATGCATGCATAAGTTTCATTTGGATTGCACAAGCATCTGGTTTCATTTTAAATTCACAATTCGTACTTAAAAGGTTGTTGTTAATTATAAGTAAACCAAATTAATGATCGAAACACTTCTCATGCAACATACTAATACTGACAGAAACATAAACATAAAACTGCACCACATTACAATATCTTTATTAGTGGCAAAGGGATCGAAGATGATTCAACAACTCGGATGTTGGATATAACAATAAAGCGCCAACGGTAATGGAATAATGGATCATCACCAAGTCTCTATAAGAACTTATTATGGTACAAAACTATACATATGTGGAACATAAAAGATAATTATAACTCAACTGTAAATCAAATAAGTACAAAATAATAGTAATTAAAAACAAAATGTTTAGTGGATGCTATGAGGTGAACGCATTACGCATATATTAAATAAATTGGTATTTATATGGGAGATCGAGTTGGCAATATCGTTGGCTAACATCAGTAATGGTCAAAAAACCTATTCAACTTGACACTTATTCGTTTGTTGTGCATTGAACTAACTTTTTTCCTATTATGTGTATCATCCCATGTAAATTTCAAAAACATTTCCAATGATTTTTCATTCAGATGTATCGAAATTTATCCGTAAGGATACACATAATAAGATAAATGAAAAGTTTTTACATTCAATATGAAGAAAAAAAATGTCATGCATAGGAATAAGTGTCAAGTTGGATACGTTTTTATACCATTATCCCTTTTTGATTAATTAGTATATGGCATCTACCTCTGTGAGAAGAGTAATGTGAGTGTTAGGATTACGTATGTTTGTGTATTCAGCATTAACTTTTACAAGTATTTGTTAGCGATAGTATATATGGGCTTAGCCCGATTATGTATTTGAATTGTATTATTAATCAGATCAATACGTATTACATGAGATAACATATATACTAATCTAATGGGCTAATAATACAATTCAAATACATAATCGGGCTAAGCCCATATATACTATCACTAACAGTATTTAGGCAACCCGTTATCCAATCTGACTAGACGTGTGTTGGAACATTGGATAAAGAGTCATATGGGGAAAAGCGTTCGAGTGATGGAACTAATGTAGAGGCGTTCTTAACTCATGAGATGTTTAGGTATAATGGGGATGGCGTGATTCCTTTAAAATATTAACCACTGCGACAATTGTGGTGCGGAAAGCAGGCTACTACATTTGGAGGAATCGCAATTGTCGAGTGTTTGGGAAAAAAGGTTTGAAATACCCAACAAACCTAGTCCAAGATATATATGTTTGAGAGTATTCTAGTGGATACGTAGAAGATCAAAAAATTATCAAAGTGAGGGTGGGAAAATTGGCTTGAGGACCTTTCAACTTGTATGGATAATATTGATGTAAATTGTTTATGCCTTTATGGTATTGTTTATGAGGACAAGGAGATGAAATATCATATGTGATTATGTGAACTTGTGGCCTTGGCTGTTTGGTGTATATGTTGTATGATCTAGACTTAATTGTTTGGTTATGTTAATAAATGTTAATAATTGTCCATCAATAAAATCTATACTACATATAATGTATGAATCACTCTCTTTCCAAAATTTTCAGATTTACAAGAAATAATACATGTTTACAACACTTTAATGCACCCAATCCTCAGAATTACAACAAAGTAAGCATATTGTACAACAAAAAACAGCGTGGTTTCATTTTAAGACCAAAATTCTACCAAACAACATTAATGCTATTAAAAACACCCCTTCACTAAAAATTACAACCATTTAAGCACAATGTACAATAGTTTTTTAGTAAATACAAGTCATAAAACACAAAGCACAAATATGTAAAGCACAATGATTTTAAGGTCAACTATCTATTCAACACATATAATTAATACACTAATTAATTCACCCCTTCACCAAAATATACAATCATTTAACCGTAATGTACAAGCAAATCAAGCTACTAAGCCAAGTACTTAAAAATAAAGCCATTAGGCTGGGCACAGTGGTCGGTCGACCGGACCGGTCGCCCCTGCGCTGACCGAGTCACCGCCACTGCAACCACAAGATCGATGAAGGTCGGACGGCTCTAAAATTTACAAACCAGTCACCCCCTCGACCAATTAATGCATTCCACAAAAGAAGAAAAAAATGTACCATTACATATCAAAACAAAAACGAGGATGAAACGAAAGAAGAAAAGAACAATCATCAATCAAGCCAAAACAAACATCAAATTTATTCAATCTATGATCCACGAACAGAAAGTATACATCAACAATAAAACCCAACATCTACATCTACCTCAGTTCTAACTTCATCTCAAAACCACCATCACGGTCAACACAACATAAAACCTTAGAGAGAATTTTCGTTTGATATTCAAGAAAAGGGTCTGATTTTCTTGCAAACATAGGTTGTTGGTTATGTTCGGTTATCAAGATAAGAAAGAAAGGAAGAGTACGTGATGTTTGTGTGGCTGCAAATCATGGTTGTGTATTTTTGTGAGGGAAATTAGGGCAGGAATGAGGTAATTTAGGTTTTGTAAACGTATTTATAAGTCCTAATATTTGGGTTATATAACGGTTTGGTTGTTAATTGGGCTAGCCAAATAATATCACAAATTGTTTGGTAGTTTTATCATGAGCCTTAATAAATATTGATGATTAAAGTTTGTTTAGGCTGAAAATGGTTTTAGACTAATTACTAATTGAGTCGTATATTATTTGTATGGTATAAGTTGATTTTGAGCTAATTTTGATATTTGGTTCATGTGAATAGTGTATATTAAAAATGAAAATATAGGGGATATATATTGTGTAAAAAATATTGATTTTTTTGAAATAAAAATAAAAATATAAATGTCAGTCGCCTTATTATGCCTACCCTTACCTAAGGTAGTGAGGATGCCTCCAGTTCTATCTAAAATAGGAAAGTACCTCCGGCCTTTTGTAGAGAGTGAGGATCGAACCATTGACCTCTAGGTTAAGATGCAAGGGATTTTCCAACTGATCCAACCCTAAAATTATTGTTATTTGTAAATTAATCGTTAAAAAAAACATGGCCACATAACATCACATTACCAGAAAATATAGTCATATGGTACCCGCCGCCGCATCGCGCGAATACCCTACTAGTAGATATTTAATTAGGGGTAAAATCTACAAATACTTTATGTACTAACCAAAATGACTCATTATGCTTTGTGAATTTTTAAATCACTCATTCCGTTTAAAAAAAAAGGACTCATTATGCTTAACTAATACACAAAATGACTTTTGTACCCTTTGTCTTCTTCACTAGCCATCACCAGCACCTCCCACCGCCAACACAACCACCACTTCTGACAATCACACCCGATCACTCAAATTTAAACCAAACTATCTACTCATTATGTAATTTCAATTAAAAATCCAACTACGGAATTTATGACAAAATAATCAAAATGAGATGAACCCCATTTATAAACACAAATCTGAGTTGAAACCTCAAAAATTTAACAAATATGAAACATAAACCATTATTAAAATTAACCTTATTCAGATTCAAAATCTTTTATATAGTAACCTTATTCGAATTTCTTTGACAAACCCATTTCCGCCACCATCTGCATATTAGGCCATCCCCAAAACACATAAACCCAAAAGCTAATGAGGGGATTTTGTAGTGGGTGTTGAATACACATGAACCCAAAAAGGTAGTGGGAGTTGAAAACAATAAACCCAAAAAGAAAGTGGGTGTTGAACATGTGATGGTGCATTTACAGGTTTGATTTTGTAGAAATATATGGTTTTTGTATTGATTTGAATGAATAAGTATTTTTGGATTTCAAATAACTCGTTATTGAAAAGATGTTGAGGTACTGGAGACGAAGAGGGACGACGAGGCATT
The DNA here is from genome assembly GCA_030686995.1 of Artemisia argyi. Classification (NCBI taxonomy): domain Eukaryota; kingdom Viridiplantae; phylum Streptophyta; class Magnoliopsida; order Asterales; family Asteraceae; genus Artemisia; species Artemisia argyi. The sequence goes on along the minus strand of CM060698.1, from coordinate 101,206,090 downwards.
TTAATCTCATTCAACCCTAATCTTTTATACCAAAGTTTCCGTTTTTCCCAAAATAATTTGGATCTCATTAAGTGGAAATTCGTATAAATTTAATGATTCATAAAGTTTGTGTGTTTTTAACACAGATTTTTATGTGTTTTTATTTTTGTTAGAAACTGAGTTTTTAGCCGGAAATCATCATGTTCGCCCGGAGTTAAAGATGTCGAAGATGACTATGAATGAAATGACCAAATTACTCAAAAAGATAGTGTATAATGAGTGGTTTAAAAATTCAGAAAGCATAATGAGTCATTTTAGTTAGTACATAGTGTATTTATAGATTTTACCCTTTAATTAGAGATGAAGAGAGTACATGAGTAAGCAAAATCAAATACAAAAACAACACTTGTTTGCGTCCATAAATTGGGCAAATTACTGCCTGGTGACCAAGTACCGTCAACAAGGTGTACTACTATACTAGTCCACCGCCTGGTGAATATAATTGCATATACACACTAGACAGCAGCCTAGCATCACATGTGGAAACCTTATCAGTATACACAGTAAAACCTTTATAAATTAATATTCGATAAATTAATAACTTCGATAAAATTAATAACTTGTCAAGTCCCAACTTGAGACTAGTACAAATTTGAACCCCAATCGATAAAATAATAAGATAATAATTTTTTTGAAACCCCGGTGTATATATATTAGTTCCAACGAAACTATAAATTAATAATTACTAAAAATTCTATATATATGTATATACATGTGAGAGAGATACACTTCAAAATCTTAAGATTGTTTATTAAAAAATTAAATCATTGTCACTTGTTATTTTTGTTTACTTCAAATCTATATTGAGTTTATCTCAAAATCTCCTTATTGCTGTAGAGTGTTGGTGTGTTGTCTTCTCGTATTGCAACAAAAAATGTTAATTTTATTTTCATAAAGTGTGAATATGAATTCATAAAATTTTAATTGGAACTTGTTTTTCAAATTTATTTTTCATCTCTAACAAGTATACATTGTAACTAGTAGATTATACTTGAAAATTTAAAAGTCATATATAAAACCTCTTTAAATTAATAAATTATTAATTTATCGATATAATAATATCTCGCTAAATTAATAAAATATCTCAGTCCTAACACTATTAATTTAGAGAGGTTTTAGAGCACTAGGTGTAGATGGGGAGGCTTGCCTCCCCATTCGGGTCCCACCCCTGCCACATCACCCAACACCTCAACTTCAACTAGCCACAACAAACCCCTCCCCACCAAACAACAAACTTCAACTTCCCTATTAGGGCCCCACCTCTTACACATTTATTTTTTTATTCATTTCATTAAATAAATTAAATTCATTTCACTAATTACCAAATAACATAAAATTCATTCATTAGATAATACAAATAACATTTTTATTTAAAAAAAAAAAAAAAAAAAAAAAAAAAATCTAACTGAAACACACAAACACAAATAGAAACCAAAATAGCCCAAATTTATATGTCCTACCACTTAATAACTAGCCCACTTCAAAAAAAAAAAAAAAAAAAAAAAAAAAAAACTGTACATGTCTTCTTCACACATACACACACTCATATTACACACACAAAAACACGAACACAAACACAATTACACAAAATAGATCTAAAAAAAATGAAAAAGAAAGAAACCTGACAAGAAGTACAGCCACAAGCCTCGCTGTGGCCACGGGGAGTTCTCCAACGAAGAGGAACGGCGAGCCTCCTCTGGTGTAGAGGCGAGCAACGGCTCGCCGTTGAGCATGCCAGGTCGGACGGCGAGTCTCAACGACGAGCCTACACCTAGTGCTCTTAATGATACTCAAATGTCTTTCTCTATCCCCCCGATGTAGGATACAGATTGCACCAACAGGTTTTCTAGATTTTGACAAACTAATAAATTGGGCCTGTTATATTAAAAATATAAAAAACCGTGCATAGTTTAGAAGAACGTATATGTTTTGCTGATGCTTTTGGATCTCCTAGTTTAAGGCACGAAACATGTTTACACGTTGAGCCATACTTAAAAATCCAAAAGGGTATGTGAGGATGGTGTCATACTGTAAAGCTGATCATGTTTAAATTTCATAGAATTTTGCTATCTACCCATCTGTTTGCTTTTCATTTCTCTACACATTAGCCAGAACCCATGACACATAAAATAACCAAAAATACATTAAAACAATCGAGAAAGATTACCCATTACCAATTATACATAAGCATCTGAAATTGTAAGATAACTGCAATGTAGAGTGGTGGAAACAGTGATGGACTTTAACATTACAACTGTAAAACACTTGTTTGCCGATTAGTACAGCTTTCTAAACCTACTACCGCTAATCACTCCAACTAAATGATACTGCTTGAACTCATTTATATATTTCTTTACCGGTCTGGGCTTTAATATGTGCACTCGTAACCATTACTGATGCACAGCATATGATTTCATCAACACGCTTTGCCATTGTACAGCACATATCATTGATTTATGATGATTTTAGGCATGTATGCATCATGCTGTAGACAATTTCTGCAATAAGGTACAGAAAGAAATTAGAGACAATTTTAGACAACAGAAGCAAGAATACAAGGAAACATTATTCTAAAGTCAACATTGATTGATCACAATCACATCTAAACTATTACTATACAAAAAGAAGGTTTTAATAAAACATTTGATAACTCATGCATAAGTTCATTGCCAATACAGGTGGCATGAACCCCAGTTACATATGAATGAATTGGTCGATTCATTAGCCAGAACCAATGACACATAAAATATTGTTAAACAATCTAATAACCTTAGACAAGTGGTCTTTTGGGTAACCTTGACCTAACCTGTTACAGCATTTACAAAGACTATCAAGTTTGACACAAACCCCTCATTGACCCATTAGCCAGCCAGCCAAAGCTGCCATCAGGATGCCTCTATTTAGCACATAAGTTGTCAAATTTTCATTAAGCAAATTTACCTTTTCATTCAGGATCTTTTGGCTGTCACTGAAGTATTGATTTGGATGATTGATTCCAGCATCACAAGATGCACCATGAAGGGCTTCAAAGGTCAAGGTGCATGCCAACTGCACGTAAAGTTTTCACAAAACATAATTCAAAAACTAGAAATAATTAAAGGTGCACAAACAACTGTACTACATTATGAGAAAGAATAAGTTAATACCTGATAATGTCTACTTTTTGCTTTGTTTATCATGTCATCTGATGCATGACTGCTTACGCCCATTTTACCAAGAGCAGCTCTCAAGTTTTCTTCACTGTAGAGCATATTGGGAGCGATAATTAATTACACTGAAATAAAACTGGATGTTTGAAATACTTGCAACCTATAGTTTATATCCTTAGGATGCGTACAACAAACGTGAATAAACATGGAAAGTAGTGGATAACAATGTGATAACCTCTCTTGCAAAGATACTAAGTTTTCCGGTTCAAAAGACTGAGAACTTTAGTAAAAGGAATTTACCTAAAATGACGGTAAGGGCAGCCATGATGGTCTCCAACTCCTGGAGTTGATAGGATAATCTTTTGACAAGAATAAGGTGTATAATCCTGAAATTTTCAAAAAAAACGAAATATAAGTTCAGTGAGTACAACAGACCATATTAACACGAAACAGAATTTACAATCTTGTTTAGACATTACAAGACAATCATATATGTTCAATGAGTACAACAGACCATATAGAGAGCATATATAGTATTATGGTTCAGAGTTGATACTTACCGTTCTCTTTCCTTCTTTACCATAATTGTGTCGTATGCCGTATGCATATTCTTTGTCAAATCTTTCAGTACCAACCTACAATTAAAACTCACTTAGCATTAGACGAAAATCATGTGATGATAGATTATAAGACCTAATTACAAACATAAGCTACAGGTAAGATAGCTCTAAGCTTTAAACATAGTGAATTTAGATGCTCCCAGTTCAGCTCTTTATCTTCTTTAAATAATCAATGGGGTTGGGGCTGATTACTCAGAAAGCCACAGCGTACAAACTGTAATTATGATGCTTGGGTGAAAATAAGAGTAAAACCATCCATTTGCAGTGAACAGGTCGATTAATAGAAACTCTGAATTGTAAGTAGCAATTTTGACCAATCTAGTTACGAGTGCATCCATTCCGGCTATTTGTTTATAGCTTATTTAGCGCAATTGAAAGTGGATCATATGGGTTAAAGTCACCCAAAGTGTATTTCTAATGCGTACAGCAATCTAAAAACACTTTATTTTAAAATAAATAGATTAATAGATTGAGTAAACACGTTTAACACACAAGCTATTGATAAATGTTTTAAGAATCATGCAAAAAAATATTTGGGTCAACCCAATGCAAACAAGGAGTATGCATATACAAGTGGTGTAGCATTCAACTTGAAAGTGTGCCAATATATTACAAAGATAACTATGATGTAATAACTGTAGGATGCCAACTCAGTATGCATCTAACTTACCTTCTGGGAAAACTCTGCCTTCCAAAACGCAAGAGCATCATCCAATGTCAACCCAACACCCTATATATGAAAAGGTTAAAATTAAAAACGAGTTCAAACAAAACACAGATGTATGACAAAAATTATCTTGTTCAAGGTGGATTGGAAAACAACAATATAAGATGTCCATATTAGATTACCAAATCAGTCTCAAATAGAAAAAAAGAGTGTCAATACCTTGAGGAACAAGCCCAGCTGCATCCTCCCACCATGCTTCAAATGATGATCCTCTCTTAACTAATCATATATAAAAAAAACATACAAAACATAAGCAAGATCTGTAAAACTTAGCATGAAGCTCGAACAGCCTGTTGAATCAAATCACTTACTGTGTTGAAGAGGTGCTGCATACACATAGGAAATGAAGCTCTTGCTACTTGATCAATGTCCTTCAGAGATATTTCACCATGTGCTTTGTCCTGTCAAGATAATAATGTTAAAAACAGCTATCAAGTAAAACCTTCCACAACTAAAAAGTAACATAAAATATAATTAGGCAACATACCTGGCCATAATCAGGACCCAGATAGCTTGTAGATAGTGCTTCGACTATCTGATAAATACAAAATAATAATCAGCCACAATACTTAAGAAGACTAAAAACCTCCTCCATACAAATACAGTGTCAAATATGATTACAAAAAGTATAATAAAAACCAGTCTTTTAAATATAATGGTTTAAAAGGTCTTAAGCTGATAAAATAATTTGGATGACTTCCAACTCATTTGACCCATCTCCTTGTTAGCTAACATTTTAAAAGTAACTATTTGACTCATCTAGCATAAATAAACTTAGAACTCACAGGTGTTAGGCGGTCCTTCTCTTGTTCCCTGATCATGGATGTCCATTTTCTGGAAGGTACACAGTGAGCAGTCAGTAAAGTTCATAGATACAGACATACAGTTGAAACACAGGATTCAAAAATAACCTGTTTGTGATGACGAGGGCTTTTGAAAGTTCACTACGGAAGTGCGGAACAACAAACGAGACAACCTACTTATACAATATTACAAGCATTAATCAAAGAGTTATCTCTTATGTTACATTAGTGTAACAAAATAATGATTAGGAACCCTTCATTCACCTGGTTCAGAGCAACATATGCATATCCTTTCTGGATGAACACTCTGCGGGTTGCTACAAGTTCTGGAACTTCTTCAAATGGAACCTGCATCAATTGAAATGAAACAAACATGGCAAATCAGACTAACAAATACTTGATGTATCCTGAATCCGGTAATTAACAAATACTTTGTGTGTTCCTTAGGAAGAAAAGGGAAGGGGTGAAGGAGGTTTAAGAAGCAATGCACCTTGTAATATGATCCATTAGCTGCAGTAAAGAAAAAAACACAGAAAATAAATACAGTCAGAACACTCAGACTAATTAACAAAACAGCTTAGTTTGATGAAGGTAATGCACTTAGACATACATGTGGGTACAGGTTGGTTAACCGAGCGTGCAACTAGAGCCAATTTATCCTTCAAACCCTGCAAGAAAATAGCAAAAATCAGAATTCTCTTGGTTCATCAAAAAAGATAGCAAGTGTCTAAAGTTTTGGATCGGTAAGCAAGATGCAAATGAGCAGACTTATAACTTGAGCAAGTAAAAATATTTGTTAAGAAAATGAGGCAGATGGCAAAACTATACCATAAATTCTTCATTGGTGACAACTTTGTAAGGAATGCCAAGCTCGGTCATCAACGCTTTCTGTAGATCAAATTCCAACCATGAATAATCAGAAAAGATAAATGAACACAAAACTTGTTATTGAATGTGCATCATTAGAACGTATATAGTTAATCATACATGCACGTGTGAACCTTCAAGCCGAAACCGGTAGCGAAATAGAGTAGTTTCCATCGAAAGAAACCATTTCCTCAATTCCTCCCTAGAATGTCAAAGTTACGGAGAATAAATACAATATATACATGACATAAAAGCACAAACAAATGAAAGATGGAATGTAACTTACGTTCGACAATACACTAAACGCAAAACATAATGAGATATGATATCCTTATTGATAACCTCTGATGCTTGTGGATGTCTCATATTGGCTTTCCATAGATCACTCACCTACTCGGTCCAACGAAAACAACAGATTAAACACCGACCGACAAATTCCGTTTTCAAAATAATAGTAAAGAACCACCACTAACCAATTTCTCCATTTCATCGGGTTTCTTTCCCCTAGCCAATGCATCAGAAATCCCTCTCAGAACTGCAATGTGAACACCACTTCAGTTATGCTAATACTAAAACCGCTTAACCGATACTTAAAAAAACTTCC